>JABUQX010006116.1:0-30000 GCA_015478945.1 Trachelipus rathkii
ATATATACTATAGTCATTCATTTTTATTTATACTTAAACATTTCAAAGATTTTCGTTTCAAATATACTAAGAGTCATTCATTTTATTATTTCATACTTAAACATTTTTATTAAAACATTTTCGCGAACTAATTATGGTCCATAAACTATTATTTAACCATATATTATATTAACATTATTTTTACTTATATTTTTACTTAATATTTTTAAATTTTAGAAATTTTTAAGAATGTATGTAACAAGAAAAAATTCAGCGTGTCTGATATATAAACATTTTATTTTATAAAATTGTACGAATTTTAATTAAAAACTATATTTACAATCCTTAAAGCAGTAAAGCGTAAAACAAAAGTATAGTAGGGATTAGTAGGGATTAGTATGGCTTTGTTTTAACTGCTTTACTGTTTACCAACCTTTCTGTTACTGGCTTTAATCATGTTTTACTTGGCTTTAACTTTTGGCTTTCTGCTTTACATCATGTTTTTATGATTACATCCTGCTTTACTGTTTAAAATCTTTGCTTTACTGTTAACTCATATATTTATTAAGATTACTTTTTCTTATTATTTTTTTTTGTTTAATATTTTTTATTTATTATTTCTATTTTAATTCTATTTTTAATGTACTTTTTAATGAAGAAAATAGTAACATAGGCACAAAATGCAATAGAGAGAATGAGCCATATAAACATTTTATTTTAATAAAATTGTACGAAATTTCTTTAAAACATATACTTTAAAACCCTTAAAGCGCAGTAAAGCAGTAATAAATAGAGTGTTATTAACCTACACTAGGGGATTAGTTGCTTTGTTTACTGCTTTACTGTTTAACTTTCTGCTTTACTGGCTTTAACTCATGTTTTACCTGCTTTAACTTTCTGATTTACTGCTTTAAATTTTGTAACCGATTCATTAAGCTTTAACTGCGTCAATTTCTGCTTTACTGTTTTAACTTTCTGGTTTACTGTTTAACTAATATATTATATTAACATTATGTTTTTTATTTTGTTTTTAATACTTTTTATTATTAATTTTTATTTATTTTATTATTATTTTTTGTTTTTCTTCAGTTTCTTTATAAATTTATTATACTTAGTGTTTAGTTACTTCATGACCTATTGTTTTATTTTTAGAACAGCACTTACCACCACACACACAAACACACCACACCACACACACAGCACACACAATAACTTACAACTTATACACAATTCATATGACTTATACACAACATTCACTATGAAACTTGCATTTACCATATGACAGCTTACATTTACACTTATATCACATGTGGTCACACACACAACAACAGGCACACCAACCACACACAAACAACGAACACACACGACACACAACACACACCCACACAACACACAACAACAACTTACACTTATACACAACATTCACTATGATACTTTACACACATTACTATGAACTTACATTTGTATAGACAACTTACATTTACACTTACACTCGACACACAGATTTTACTTACATGGAACAGATTTACTTGTAACTACCAGATTTATTAACTCACACACAGATTTAACTTTACAACACAGATTTTTTTTACTTACCTGCACACAACAAACCCCCAACACACACAGTCACACACACACACACAATCACTTACACATATAAGTATAATTTATTAAAACATTTTAATGTTTTAATTAAAACACGTACATTTATATTATTCTTCAAATACAAACTAAAATTATTTCAAGTTTCTTAAAACTTCTAATAAATCCTTATCTTTGAACAAAGAATTTTTATTAACTGTTAATACTTTTTGTTTATAAATTTTATAAATATCAAGTTTTAAATAATTTTTACTAAATTTTATGAAATTTTATTAAAAAAAACATATATTTTATGTACTTTTAAAAGCAATAAATAGTAAGGTCAGCCCAGCCACCTGCTAAAATCAAGCTATGTAGCAGGTTTGTTCGTTGACTTACTGCTTTAAATATCTTTAGCCATGTAATAAGTATACAAATAAAATAAGTTCTTTTCTGCTAACATTACATGTATTTTATTAAAATCATTTTAATTTTTTAATTTAATAATAAAATTATTCATTACATTTATATTATTCTCGATGTTAACGTAAAAAAAATATTTCAAAGTTTTTAAATAATTGGTTTTCTTTATTTATTATTATTATTATGATGTACATTGACAATCATTCAGAGAAAACAACTAACCGCAGTCCTTAAGATACGAAACTGACTCTCTCTTGTAAAATGTGTTTGAATAACTACTTTAAGTTTAAATTTAGGATATCCTTTTTGTAACCGGGGCGATTTAAGCCAATTCCAGGTCAAATATATTTCAAACTGACCTTTTTCTGTAAAATGTGGTGGAATAACTAACTACGTAGGGCCTAAATTTAGGCCTAAATTTAGGATATATCTTTCTTGTAGACGGGGCTAATTAATCCTAATACAGGTTCATAACAGGTATTTCCGTAGACCAAGAATCATTGTTATTATTATTTTTATAATATATTTCAAACTGAAACATGCTGGATCGGTAAGATCTTTAAGCAGGTAAAAAGGAAATGTTTTTCTTACTTGTGATTGGTCGGGGTAATCCTTATCTATATATGACCTCGTTATGTGATTGGTCGAGAATTATTTTATCGTCTTTGGAAATTAACTTTGTTCTTTAAACTTGTATTTGAGCAGGTGTGTTTTATTATCTTTTAGACCCAACTCATTTTAAAATCATAGTCATTTTAGCTGTTAAGCGGTGACAAGTTATCTGATTCGTATTAAAGTGTTTTATTTTTACTAAGTGTATATCAATATTTATAATAAATACTTAAATTGAGGAATAATTATTATTTCACTAGAATAGATAATAATTAATTCACTAGTTTATAAGCTACACAGGGCTAGCATGAGCCACCCGCAAGTCAACCAACCCGCACCGCTGGTGAGTCCGCCGGTCCCGCCCGGCCGCGTGGCGCCCGCAGGCGCAATATTTCGCGATTTCCGCCGCCGCGTGCGCCGCAGGCGCAATATTTCCGCGCAGAAATGAAATATATATATATTATCTATATTTTAATATATATATATATATATATATACTATATATATTAATATATATTATATTATATATATATATATATTATATATATATATTATATACTATATATATTGTTTGTGTGTGTGAGTGTAAATGTAAATGTGTTTATGATAAGTGTGAATAAGAGATATAGTGTTGTGTGCATAAGTGTAAGGTAAGTTCTATGGTAAGTGTAATGCTTATAAGATGATGCATTAATCATAAGGGTGGTATTAAGATGAACGTCATCAGATGGAGTATCAAAGATGAACCAAGCTGAGATACCAAGCTAAGTTATTAAATTGAGGCATTCAAAAGCTGAGACACATCAAAGTGAGGCATCATGCTGAGGCACAAGTTGAGGCATCAAAACTGAGGCATTAAAATATCGAAGGAAACAAAAATATCGAGTGGATGGGTGCGTATGTGTAAGTGTGTATGTGATGTGTGTGTGCTGTGTGTGTGTGTGTGTGTGTGTGTGTGTGTGTGTTCTAAATAATAACAACATAGGCATGAAGAAAATTTATCTAAAATAACATTTTATGTTTTAAATAAATTATCGTTATATAGTGTAAGTGGTGTGCGTGTGAGTGTGTATGTGTGTGTGTGTTGTGTGTGTGTGTGTGTGTGTGCTGTGTGTGTGTGGTGTGTGTGTGTGTGTGTGTGTGTGTGTGTGTGTGCGTGTGTGTGTGTGTGTGTGTTCTAAATAATAATAACAATAGGCATGAAGAAAATAAAACTAAAAATATAATAATGAATAAAAATAAAATGTTTTTAATAAATTTTAACGTATATGTGTAAGTGTAAGTGTGCGTGTGAGTGTGTGTGCTGTGTGTATGTTGTGTGTGTATGTGTGTGTGTGTTTTGTGTATGTGTGTGTTCTAAATAATATTAACAATAGGCATGAAGTAATAAACAATAAGTATAATAATAAAATAAAATGTTTTAATATATAACGTTATACTGTGTAAGTGAGTGTTGTCGTGTATATATGTGTGCGTGTGTTGTGTGTGTGTATGTGTGTTTAAATAATAATAACATAGGCATGAAGTAAAATAACTGAGTATAATAATAGCATAAAATGTTAAACAAATTATTCGCTTTATTCTGCAAGTAAATGTGTGTGTATATATGTGTGCGTGTGTGTGTGTATGTGTTGTTTCTAATAAGAATTCGCTGCGGAATATTCGGCGCCTGCCGGCGCAGCGGCTCGCGAAAAGCGGAAATATTGCGCTGCGGGCGCAACGGCGCGGGCGGGAACGCGGAAGATATTGCGCGTTGCGGGCGCAGCGGCGGGCGGGGAGACGGCCGGGGACTCACCAGCGGGTGCGGGGTTGTCTGCCTTTGCGGGTGGGGCTCATGCTAGCGCCTGGTTGGTTTAGCTTATGACTAGTGAATTATTATTATCTATTCGTAGTAACATCTAATTAATTATTCACTCAATGCTAGTATTTTATTCATAAATATGATATAACACTTAGTAAAAATAAAACACTTTTTAATACAAATCAGATAACTTTGTGCACCTTAACAGTAAAATGACTATGATTTTAAATAGTTTGGGTCTAAAGATAATAAAACACAACTGCTCATACAAGTTTAAAGAACAAAGTTTATTTTCAAGCACGATAAAATAATTCTCTGAACATCAGATACGAGGTCATATGAGGATAAGGATTACCCGACAAATCACAAGTAGGAAAACATTTCTTTTTACCTGCTTAAAGGATTTACCGACCCAGCATGTTTCAGTTGGAATATATTATAAAAATAATAAATACAATGATTCTTGTCTATACGGGAAATACCTTTTGAGTGGTATGTCAGGATTAAATTTAGCCCCGTCTAAAAAAGATTATCCTGAATTTAGCCTAAATTTAGGCTAATGTGTTATTGCACACTATTTTAAGAAAAGGAGTTTGAAATTATTTTGACCTGGAATTAGGCTTATGCCCGGGGTTACAAAAAGGATTATCCTAAATTTAGACGTAAAGTGTTATTTCAACACTTTTACAGAGAGAGAGGTCAGTTTCGTAATCTGTAAGGAGTGCGGTAGTTGTGTATTTCTCGCTTGATGGATTGTCAATCGTACATCGATAATAATAAAATATAAAGAAAACCGAATTATTTAAAAAATTTGAAATATTTTAGTTAACATTAGAGTGAATAATATAAATGTAAGTTGATATAATTGTTATTTTTAATAAAAACTACTAGAATGATTTTATAAATACATGTTATGTTAGCAGAGAAGAACTATTTTGTTATTTTTATAACTTATTAAAATGGCTAAAGATGAATGTAAGCAGTAAGTAAGGAACAAAAGCGTGACAATAGCTTGGTGTAGAGGGGTGCTGGGGGTTGAGATTAACTGATTTATTGCTTTAAGGTAGTAAAATATATTTTGTTTATAAATTTCATAAAATTTTGTAAAAGTATTTTAAAACTTGATAGTTATAAATTTATAACAACAAGTAAATTCATTAATATAAAAAATTCTTGTTAAAGATAATGTTTGATTATTATAGAAGTTTTAAGAACTTTGGAATAATTTTATTTATTTGAATGAGTAATATAATGTACGTGTTTAATTAACAATAAAATGTTTTAATAAATTATACGTTTATACTTAGTAAGTGTGCGTGGGTGTGTGTGTGTGTGTGTGTGTGGGTGTGTGTGTGTGTGTGTGTGCAGTGTAGCTAAATTTGTGAGTGTAGTAAATTGTGTGGTGGTGTATAAGTAAATCTGGGTGAGTGTAAGTAATCTGTGTCAGTGTAGTCAATTGTGTGTGAGTGTAAGTGTAAATGCAAGTGTCTATGGACAAATGTAGGTGTCATAGTGAATGTGTGTATAAGTTCATAGTGAATGTTGTGTATAAGTGTAAGTGTGTGCTGTGTGTGTTGGTGTGTGTGTGTGTGTGTGTGTTGTGTGTGTGTGTGTGGTGCTGTGTGTGTGTGTGTGTGTGTGTTGTGTGTGTGTGGTGTGACTGCACTGTGTATAAAGTGTACTGTAAGGGTGTCTTATGGGTAAATGTATGTCATAGTGAATGTGTTATACAGTGTCATAGTGAAGGTGTGTATAAGTGTAAGTGTATGCTGTGTGTGTGTTGTGTGTGTGTGTTGGTGTTTGTGTGTGTTTGTGTGTTGTGTGTTCTAAATAATAATGAAAATAGCATGAAGTAAATAACACTAAGTATAATAAAAATAAATAAATAAATAATTAAAAATAATAATAATAAAAAATAAATAAATAATATAAAAAGTATTAAAAAAATAAAAAAATAATGTTAATAATATTGATAAACAGTCAGCATGAAAGTTTAAAACAGTAAAGGCGAAGTTAAAGCAGTAAGCAT
This sequence comes from Trachelipus rathkii, assembly GCA_015478945.1. Lineage (NCBI taxonomy): Eukaryota > Metazoa > Arthropoda > Malacostraca > Isopoda > Trachelipodidae > Trachelipus > Trachelipus rathkii. The sequence goes on from JABUQX010006116.1 coordinate 6,426, forward strand.
GAAAGTTAAGTCAGTAAAACAGAAAAGTTAAGCCAGTAGAAAGTTAAGCAGTAAAACATGAGTTAAGCAGTGAAGAAATTAAGCGTAAGCAGTAACAAAGGCATACTAATCTGGTGTTAGGTATAACACTCTATTGTTTTTAAACTTGCTTTACTGTTTAGGGTTGTAAGTAATATTTTTTTAATAAAATTTCGTAATTTTTTTTTTTATTATTTACCTAAAATGATATAATTATTTTAAAATCCGCGTCAATTTATTCTAACATTCAATTGAAAAATAAAAAAGTATTAAACAAAAATAAAAAATAGGATCATAAATCTAAGTATTAAATACCTAAAAAATTAAAAGAAACATAATGTTAATAATATATGAAGTTAAAGCAGTAAGCAGAGAGTTAAAACAGTAAGCAGAGAGTTAAAGCAGTAAAACATGAGTTAAAGGAGTAAAGCAGAAAGTTAAAGCAGTAAAAATGAGTTAAAGAGTAAAGCGAAGTTAAAGCCAGTAGGTTAAAAAGGCATACTATCCCTAAGTATAGGTATAAACTTATTAGTTTACGCGTCTTTACTGCTTTTATGGTATTACGTTATATGTTTTAATAAAATTTCGTACAATTTTATAATAAATGTTTTTAATATAATAGAAAACGTCTGGCTTTTTGTTCTTACATACAATTTTTAAAAATTTATAATTAAAAAAGTATTAAAAAGAAAGTATTCTTAAGTAAAATATGTTAATAAATATATGTGTAAAATAATAGGTCTGTAATGAGTTTAAGTTTTATAGGTTCGCAGAAAAGTTTTTAATAAAAATGTTTTAATGTATGAAATAAAAAATGAATGGATCGTAGTAATATTGAAAAGAAATTCCTTGAAATGTTTAAGTATGAAATAAAAATGAATGAATTATAGTATATATATTTCATTCGGGGCGGGTCGCACATGTGGGTGGGGGGCTTCCATCTTTGCGGGGAGGGGCTTTGCTGAGCTGATGGAGCTTATGATTGGGAAGCTTAATATTACTCTGTTCTATGACTTGGGAAGAGATGACCATCAAAGGTGGATTTCATAAAGATGAATCATAATATAGATTGGTATAAACGATGAGTCTCAATAGATGAGTCATTTCAAAGATGAACCTTCGAAGTTGAAGGCATCAATGCTGAGAAATTAATGCTGAGGCATAGCTGAGGCATCAAATCTGAGGCATCAAAATATCGAGTGTGTGAGTGTAAGTGTAAGTGTTTCTGTGTGTGTGTGAGTGTAAATGTATATGGTTTAATGTAAGTGTCTATGGAGAGTGATAAAGATGATTATAACGTGTTATAAAATACTAACTATAGTAGGTAAGCATTCATAGACGTTGTAATATACACCAATCGATTCCTGATACCCATTATTACCTAGGGGTAGACATCCACCTATTAGGGCTATTCTAGGCTTTAGGGAAGCTAAGAAAAAGCCTTGAAAAAAAGTGGCCATCTCAGTTGGCACTTATGTGGCACTCCACTTGGCACTTATGTGGACTCAACTTGCACTCATTGGCACTCTTGCACTCTTTAGGACCTCATTTGGCACTCCTTGGCAACTCCAGGCACTCCTGGCCACTCATAGATAATCATAGAGAACTATAGATACATATATATACTTTTACGATTGATTGGGACCATCAAAGCCATCAGTTCAGCGTGGGTCAAAATGACCGCTGGTTATAATGGCAAGGTTAAGGAGAAATATCATGGTCAAACAAACAAGGTTAAGAATCAAAAAAGGGCTAAGTCATATAAGGAAGCAAAAATTACCGTGGGTTAAATTTGACCCACGGTAATCTGTAGGGGGTGTGGTATGTGTGTGCGCACGCGCACGTGTGTATAAGTGTAAATGTAAATGTTCTTTGGGTAAATGTAAGTGTCATAGTGATGTGTGTATATAAGTGTGATAGTGAATGTCTGTATAAGTTCTAGTGGTTGTGTGTGTGTGTGTGTGTGTGTGTGTTGTGTGCGCACGCACAACCGTGTGTAGGTGTTCAAGTTAGGGTAGGTCCATACATGCGTAACAAGTTAGCGAACGAAATATTGAGGGTGGGCCAGAGTGGGCAAAAATTGTCGTGGCATAAAATGAACCCATGGTTGTAACGGCAGAGGTTATTGCCGAAATATATGATCACAACAAGGTAAAGACATCAAAATAGGGCTAGCCCTAAAGGAAAGATCAAAATTACTGGGCAATAAAATTGCCACGCGAAAAAAATTAGGGGGCGTAAAATAGGGGGGTAATACGTAAAGGTTGCTGCGCAACCGTTTGGGGCAACCCTTCTTCGAAGGGTGAAAATTAAGGTTTTAAAAAATTAGGGTTCTCAAAAAATTCGGGTTTTCATCAAAATTTGGTTTCAAAATTTGGATTCAAAATTTTTAGGGTTCTAAAAATGGGTTCTAAAAAAATTTGGGTTTCAAAAATTTGGGTCTCAAAAAAATTGGGTTATCAAAAAATAGGGTTCCTAAAAATCCGGGTTTAAAAATCGGTTTAAAAAAATCCGGGTTTCAAAAATCGGGTTCATCAAAAATCCGGATTCCTCACAAATACGGGTTTCAAAAATCTCCCGGGTTCTCCAGTAAAAGGTCAGGCAAAAGGTAGTAATAAAATATCAGGAACAACGTGGAGGTTAAAAGAGTCAAGGGAGGTAAATTGGGTTATCATTTTTTTACCCAAGTAGAGTCAATATGGGTAAAATATTTGGGTCATCATTTTTTTACCACAGCAGTGCGGAAGTTAGCCCTACTACATATATATTTATATATATATCTTATATTATATTATAATACTATTATTATTAATAAAAAAAATTGTATATATTTTTCTCTATTTGTGTATTCCAAAAATATTTTACATATTTATTTTTATCATATATATATATATATATATTATATATATAATTATTATATACTATTTATATATATTTATATATATTAATATATATTATATATATATATATTATTTATATATATATAATATTTTATATATATAAATATATATTTATATATATATATATTATATTTATATATATATTAAAATATTATATATTATATTTATATATTATATTATATATATATAATATATATTATATATATATATCTAATATATATTATATTATATATATATATTATAATATATAAATATATATATATGTAATATATATAATTACTATATTATATTACTATATATATAATATTAATAATATCTATATATATTTATATATATTATATATATATATATATATATATATTATATATAGGTAATATATATATATAGAGAGGCTTTATTATATATATATATATATATATAATATTATATTATATTATTATTATATATTATATTTATATTTATCATATATAATTATATTATTATATAATATATATATATTTTTATTATTATTATTATATATATAATATATTATATATATTATATATAGTATATCTATATTATTATATTATAATATTAATATTATATAGTCTTAGGACTATGGGGAGACTTGGGTGGTGGCGCTTGAGATATAAGGCTTTTGATAGAGTAATGGCATGCTCTCCTTTGGGTTTTCTTCCTTTGCTTAATTGTAGTTTTCTCTTGGCGTCTTCATATCACACTGTTTATGAGGACTTTTCCTCTTCTCCTATGTGGGTATCCTAAGGTTCTGTTTTACTTCAATTATTCTTATATTTCATTCACGATTCTCAGTGTATTCTAATTACTGTTCATTCTTATGGAGATTACATCCATTCTTCATATTTCAATCTGTCTTTTTGTTAGAGTTTGCTCTGTTCAGCTTTCTGATTCTTTTTCGCCGACTGGATGGGATTTCCCGGTGGGGGCGCCGCAACCTTGTCGTTTTTGAAAATCATTTTTTCATTACTTTCAACATTTTCTACGGAATTTATTTTACGGTTTAAAGTTCACCTGTTGCAAATGAACATTCTTGGTCTGAAATAAAAAAAAATTGTTTGGAACTGCATATAAGCGTTGCTGAAGGTGGGCTCAACTGGAGTTCTGTTGGTTGGGGTTTTTTTTTTTGCACGATTCAGTTATACTAGGGACTTATTCGCTTTTTGAGATGTTTACTTTGGGGGGGTCCGGCCATCTATTAGATAGAGTTGATCTAAACAGAGCTAATTACTGTCTTAATTTAATCTTTGCTTATCTTGGAGTGGCGTTGGGCTATTCTTTTTATGGTACTACAAGGTAGATGCTCGGGAGTTGGCCGTCGCACTTCCCTATTCGTGGTCGTACAGGGGTATGTTCACGCATGATTTGCTTGGATTTGAAATCAGACTGATATCCGTTGTGGTGTTTCTTCTTTCACCCTTCTGTTCTGGGCTCCTTGATCTTTGTTTTCCTATGGTAATTAATCTTTATTTAAACCGTCTGGCTCAATTACGAGATTCCGTAGGATTGGGTTGGTAGTTTTTCTGTATTTTATTTATGACTATTTGAAGGGCAGGTGATTGGTGGTAATCTGTAAAATATATATATTATTATTATTATTTATATAAATATATATATATTTATTATATATTATTATATATTATTATATATTATTATATATATATTTATTATACTAATATATATACTATTTAATATTATATATATTATATAATATTATATTATAATATAGTTATATATATTAATATATATATTTATTTATATATATATTATATATTATATATATTATATATATATTATATATTATATATAATTAAATTTATATTTTATTTATATATATATTATATATTATATATTTATAATATATATATATATATATATATTTATATTATATATTATATTTATATATATCTAATGTGTGTGTGTGTGTGTGTGTGATGTGTTGTTATGTAGCAGAATTGACTTAAAAGCGGCAAAAGGTTGAGTGTTTGTCTGTTCAAACTGATCATAGCTGTGTGGGTGGCTAAGCTCCGATTATTATTTTCAGCATTAGAAAATATAATGTGGATAAAAAAAGTTTTTCGGTTATAAAATAAATAAAATAACAAGTATACAACATTGTAATTAAATTTTTTTTATGTGTAACGAGGTAAGTAAAAAGAAAAAATAATATTTAAGAACGTAGGTAAAAATCATGGGTTGTGAGTCTGAGTCTGAGTGGTAATAATATTATTAATATAAACTGCACTAGACGCCTTGAATTTTCAACGAATTTCGCAATTACATTTGTTTCAAATTCGTTCATTTTTTTCACTTACTAATTTTCTATTAATGCTCATCATACATGTCCATTAAGCCAGGGTTGGATTAAACCCCCAAAAAAAAACAAAAAATCACTAATAACCAAACCCAAAACAGTGCAGTGGGCTTTTGGTTTTTTAATTTTTAGCTATTATTTTCAACCATTTGAGAGAAATTTTTAAAAATAAAATAAGCAGTAATATGCATATAAAACTATATTTGGTTTATATTAGTGAGCCCTAGTTGTATTTTATTCAGATTTTGCCTGATACACCTCTTAAATGGTTCTTGAAATAAATGAGAATGAAAAAAATAATTTCTAAAATTTATACAAAAGTACAAATGAATGTATCTTTAAATTTTATTGACTAAACACTGATTTTATTGACTAAACACTGATTAGCTACTTTCAAATTATGCTTATATCAACCTAAATATTTTTCGTCTGCGACTCAGCCATCCATTCATATCGTGTTAAAAATTTTTTATTTGAGAATCAACAAGAACCTACCTTTTTTACTATTAAATTCATTTGCCACTTAATGCCCATCCAGGAAGTTTATCAAGATCATTTGAATCTTTAAACATCTTCACTATTCGATACTGAGTAGCAATTTGGGCATCATCTTGCAATTAGAACCTTGCATTTTAAGTTCCCTGGTATAAATTCATTTATGTATATGAGGAATAGTGGCCAGCATGAAACTGTGGGACACCCACTCTATATTTTCTCCATGATGTTATTGCAATTTAGTTGTAATACACTGTTTTCTATATATATATAATATATATAAATATAATATATATATAATATATATATATATATACTTATTATATAATATATATATATATAATATATATATATATATATTTATATATATATATAATTATATATTAATATAATATATATAATATATAATATATATATATATATATATATATATATAATTATATATTATATATATTATATATTATATATATATATATATATATATATATTCTTCATTTCTTTAATTTAATTATCTCCCATTCTACTGTCTTTTTTTTCGAAAAAAAAAATAATTCTACCGCTTATCGCTGCTGGTACAGTGGTATGAACGTTAGTTAGTCATTCATGATATCCCAGGATCGATACTCCCTTTGAAGAGTTTATATTTTTCAATTATTTCACAACCAGAGGTCGAAAAAAGATGATTTAAACACCAATCTGTAGTAACTGGCCGTGAGGAATCGATTGAAATCATCAAAAATGATCTACCGATCATTTGCGGACAGAGTCTCTGAATTCATGTTAAAAACCCAGACCTCCAACACGAACCATCGCCTTGGAAATGCGTCGTCGCAACGGAAGCGATCTTCCCAAACTTGAAAACACGTCGCGGGCCAAGGAAACGGGTTCCTCGACCACAGAAACATGTACTCTGGCACATCAAGTGTCAAAATGTAACGAAGTTATGAAAATTTCTAAGTCAACTGCCTTTAAGACTTGAATTTCATACCGTTTAGAGGCTCCAGAGCCTCCGAAAACGGATTTACAGCTCTTGGAAGGCGTGCTGTCGCCATTAACATGAGTAAAACGAGTCAAACTCCTCCGGAGTTGAGGGCATTAACCAAGTCAACTGCTGACATGACTTGGTCAAACGTGACCTCGAAACGCGTCGCCGATCTCGGAAACCCCTAACTTGACGCATCAAATGTCGAAAAACGATGTTGCAAAACGATCCACTTGCAACATTTCTGCTGTCAGTTGCGCACCCTATACTACTTACATGATCCGAACTATATTTTTATTTTTATATCCATTATAATTGCATATTTATTTTATTTCAACCTAGCCCAATTATTTTTTTTCTTTTTGTGATTATCTCAACAAAAAAATATGCCTTTGCACACAAGTTAAATTCTTATTTAGGACATAATTTACTTTAATCCTTTTACAATAACTTCTACACCTAATTAAGATATTAAAACTGTAAAATCACCAGTGGATATGCAAAACTATTCAAAAATTACATTACCGAGAAAAAACAATGAAAGTTTGGAAAAAATCAAAGCCATCCAGCAGTCATTGGTATACGTCTTGCCTCAACCCGCTACTTCGGTCTCAATATAGCAGACGGTACGAGAAATGATAAGCAGCCAAGATAGTCAAAACTCAACCCTGACCTCTCCTCCAACATACAACTCTCAGTTCATCTATTACCAGACTTGCCAGTACGGCCATATTACTCTATTAATAAGTACTTATGCTCAACGGAATTAAATATCTCATATTATTTTATTCCATCTCACTCTCTTTTATCTACATCTACATCTCTCTGATTCATCTCTCCTATCCCCCACTTAGCTCATATCCATCTCCATACTCTCTCTACTCCTCAATCATGATTCCTTATTATATTATATAATTCAAATCTCAGCTGGTACGTTATTTCATCTGGCAGCCGGGCATTATCCACTCTACTATAACATGTAGAGGCTACTGCAATCCACTATTAAGCATACATGTAGGGCACACCACTCACCTATCCCCCACCAACCGGTCACACGCCCCTGACTATAATACCTAATACAACTCTTACTACCCTCAAATAACAAACTAAAGCCGCCCTCACGGTCGTAAGTACTATATATATATATAATATAATGATAAATGATGTTAAAAAGTCAACCAATAGTAATATATATATATATATATATATATATATATATATATACGATATATATATTATCATATATATATATATATATATATATTATATATATATATTATATATATATATCATATATATATACGAGTATAGTATATATATATATATATATATAGTATAGTATATATATAACCCCGTCCACCCTACATTCCAAGCACTCACCCAGAACAACCTAAAGTATACACGATCTCCCATAATATTGATAACACCTACACTATCATACTAAATATAAGGGAATCTACATAATAATTACTATCAGTATAACACCTAAACATATCACAATCCTGACATACCTACCCCCGGCCTCAACCCTCAATATGAGATAACGCCACAATACTACTATTCATACACACCCTACAACAAACGTCCACCTTACCCTACCACTATACATCATATAATACGTACCAACATCAACGTTACTACAACGCCAAACTAAACTATAGACACTAATACCACCGCAACTCACATCACTAATACTCCACAGCGCAATACTCACCAAAACACTATATATATGATACTATATACTTATAGTATATAATGATATTATAATATATATAGTATATAGGGTTATATAAACCTAAGATCACCTCAGGATAATAGCCCAACCCACTATACACGATAGACGTATCAATAATCAGGTTTGACAAACAGGGACTCCCGCACAAACCACTAACCTATATACCACATTCCCTGCACTATCACAAACTAAAACCTAAAACAGCCCCGAGAATCGATAGACAAAGCACCTTAGCAATAATCTACCGTTTTACGTAATGACTCACACAACTAACACGTAACACACAGCAATAAAACACATCAGTACAATAAATAGCTGTCCACCAAAACGAAGTCACAAAAGATCTTCTATTCCGAGACAGATTCAAACTACTTTATTCTTAGATAAGACAGGCCTTGTGAAAAGAAGCCACTTCCAACTAGAGCCTCATGAACGTCTGTCCTTGATAGTTGCAAAGACCAGGTCGCGACGGAACATAAAGTGCCGCGACGTCGCCACCTGCATACAAACAAAACAACAGCCGATCTCCAATGACCAAAGACGCAAAAATTGCAACGCCCTTAACGCTAATTTAATAAATAAGCGGTGTAGAAATCTAAAGAGTAACGAAATAGCTTTTATTCCTTAAGAAGTTATCTTAGAAAACTAACAAAAAAGGAACGTCAGTTAACAGAGTTCTAAGCTCAAACAAGTAAAGACCGATAGAGAAAATAGACAGTGGACTACACCCCTACCACTATCATACTCATACCTATACTATACACAACTCAGTCAAATAATCACGACACAATACATACCCCCTCACCGCTACTCACTATAACTATTATAACATCTATACTATATAGAACCCACTCACCATATTAATATATATCACCTTACTAATACGTATTACTCACACATACCTCTGCACTCTAAATAAATATATATATTTAGAGAAGAGAGAAGAGAGAGAGAGAGAGAGAGCAGAGAGAAAAAGGAGAGGAGAGAGAGAGGAGAGAGATGTGAGAAAGAGAGTAGAGAAGAGAGAGAGGAGAGAGAAGTGAGAGAGAGAGTGAGAGAGAGAGAGAAGACATGAGAGAAGGAGAGAGAGAGAGCAGATGAGAGAGAGAAAGAGAGAGAGAGAGAAGAGAGAGAGAAGGAGAGAGGAGATATTTTTAAAACAATAAAATTAGTAAAGCCCTAAAAAAACAAAAAGCAACCAAGAATTTATTGGTTTGATATAATTGATACTAAACAGATATAAAATATAATAAATATATAATATATATATAAATAGTAATATATATATATATATAATCAAAATATAATATATATACTTATATAATTATATAATATATATAATATACAGATATAATATATATATATATATAAATATAGATAATATAGATATAATAATATATACTATAATACTATAATAGGAATACTTAAATTATAATTATATAAATATACTTATATATATAATATAGATACATAAAAACAATATATATATATAAAGTATAGTATATAGAGTATATGTATAATTATAATAATATAAATATAATTAATAATTATATAAATATATATATAGTATAATAGTACTATAAATAATAATAATAGTATATATAATTATATTATAATATATAATTATAATATATATATATATATTATAATATTTATATTATATAAAGAATTAAATATATAAAAATAATAATAAAATAAAAATATATAAAATATATAAATAGATAAGAAAGTAATATTAAATATAATAATATTATATATAATAAAAATAACTAAAAACTAAATCATATATATATAAAAACAATCAAATAAAAAGAATATAAAAAAACAAGAAATAAACATACAACAAAAATAAAGAATAAAAAACACATCACAACTCCCCTCACTATATAGTACTCCACCTCATCTCACTACCTATTATATATAAGCCCCTAGCTACTACCCTATAAATCACCCCTATAAAAAAAACCCAAACCATAACTACAATAATCCTATATTAATAAAACTCACACCATCAATGACTACATATACACAGCCCGCCCAGCACAATATACGCCTACATCGACCTAACTACCCGCTAACTCATAATATTTAAAACAAAAAACCATTAATGGTGTATTAAAAAAGCCTACACAAATGACAGCAAGAAGAGAAAAATGAATTTTTAAATGGATAAAATCTACGGGAATGTAAAATTCTTCTGCTTTAAAATAAAACACCAAAATCACACTGTGACACAAAAAGAACAAAATCTACCTGCAAATACAAATGTCTCATAATACAGGAACTCAAAGAAAAAGAAGAACAATTACAAGATCGAAGCATTTACTAAAAAATAGAAATCAATAACAAGTTTTATATAAAGCTAACTAACTTACTACAAATATCAGTACCATATCACGTACTACCCTATAATACAAGACATATACTCACATATCACACATATACTCATCTACTATAACACTAAATACTACAATATATAATACTAGAGTATATATAAACTATTACTATCCCAGCCCCATACATTATATATTAATATACTAAATATAATATATACGTATACTACGAATAATATATAGCAAAGCCTATACCTGAGTAATAATAGTCAAAAAAAAATATATAAATAGTTAATATACTAAGTAATAAGTACTCACTAGCATAAACTATTAAAATACTAGATAATATACATATATAACCCCTACATCCTACCTATAACTCACATATTATAAGCTCATACTATACGCCGTACTATTTATAGCAGGTATACTATATAAGCAGCTCACTAAGTATATATTATAATAATAAGGTAATAAGGTACATAAAATAATAATAAGGGAAATTTACTATAAAGAATTCATTATACATTAATATTATATAATAATAATTATAACTAATATATAATAAAATAAGAATGATATATATATATAATATAGTATATAAGTATATTGAAAAATTAATAATAGACAAATATGATAACCGACAACAGGACTCACTCACATAAACAAAGACCTCTCACAGGACTACATAAGACATACAAAGAAAAAAAAAGGAAAAAGCACCCCTACTCGCTACCTACGCCCGCGCGCTCGATATAATATATAAATAGATAAAATAATAATATATAGATTAAAATAAGTAATATATAGTTATAAATTATTATTATTATGATTATTATATTATTATTAATATTATTAATTATTATTATTATTTATATTATTATTATTATTATTATTATTATTATTATTGAATGAACCATTCGGGCAGTATTTAATTTTCTTTCAAAGTTTAAAATACGTTCTTTTCTTCGTAAGAAACCAAACCAAGAAATAACGATGGGTACAAAAAAGAAAGGATTTTCACTTTTTAAAGCCAAAATCAGAAAGAAAACTATAATGAAACAAAAAGTTTTGATTATGATGTCAAATGTATTATTATTAGTATTATTTATTTATTTTATTGATATTATTATTATTTATTATTATTATATATTATTATTATTATTATATATTATTATTTTTACTTATTATTGACATTTTTATTAAATCCAAATGTGAATGTAAAAAATATACCAAACAAAAAATAGCGTTAGAATTAAGCATCTATTGAAAAATCATGAGACCTTGAATTGGTAAACTTATGCAGAACATATAGACCAATAAAAAGATGAGAATAAACGAAAGTAGGTCACCTTTACGAGCGTGATTATGTACATAAACAAAACAAACAAACACACTACTAAGCAAAAGAGGTGTGTTACTTGTCTTACCGAACATTCATTCTTAATAATTATATGCCAAAGGCGCTAAATTAATGTTACCAGTATTATCAAATCTTTAATCCTCTAATCTCATGTTTCGTATAAATTGGAGATTATTTAAAAAAGAATAAAAAATTAAGAAGAAAAGAGGTTAATGACGGGTAACAGGGATAGTACACAACCGCCTCCGGTATAAAATGGAGGATTACGTACAAAAAAAAAAAAAAAAAAAAAAATATATATATATAAATACGAAATAAATATATAATATATAATAAATATAAAGATTAATATAATATAAAGTAAAATATATAGATAAGTAATTAAATAAATATATAAACATAATCAAATTACAATAATAAATAATAATAAATATAAATAATAGTAAATAAATAAAAATGGTTTATATAACAAATAAAATATATATAATAAATAATGCCTAAAATAATAATATAATAATAATATATATAAACTATACTATAGATGACTATCAATACCCTAATATTAATATATTAGATACGAACGACCTGACTTATTGACAACAAGAGGATAGTTAAGTTTTTGAAAGTCAGTTATGATATAAATTCATGAGCATAATGAACAATGGGGGAGATTCAAAATTGTCCCGAGTTATCTGTTTTTTCGGCTTCTCGTCCTGTTCTATTCTTTTAGTTGACAGCGAGAACAAATAATCATATCGATTAAGGTCCTTGCATACATTAAATTAATCTTCTCTTCCAAAATTAAGATACTTTAAATACCTCAATAAACAAAAATTACACAATTTAATTAAGGCACCCAAACCAAACTGCTCCAATCAATTTAGTATATATACTTATATGCCACAACAAAACTTACGTCAATACAGGAGCAACAGAGCTTCTCGTGAAAAGCACATATCATATATTTTCCAAATTATATATACACATATAAAAACTACACGCTTAAATATATACACCTCCTGATGCATCTTGAAAAGTATATTATATCAAAAGTAGAATTTTACCCACTCAAAAGTTGAAATTTGAGCTATAATGGAAATTAAGAAATTGTTGAGTAGGTTGGCAGATGTTGGCGCAACTCTCAGACCGTATCTCGAAATCTGAAAGTAATAACAGAAGTGAAACGGCATTTAGTTATTTTAATTCATCCTCATTATTATATATTAATGTATGGTATTAAATTTTATTATTATTAATTATAATATTATATATGTACTAGTTATTATAATGAAATTCATTATTATTTAATTTTTTGACTAGTTAACACCTGGGCACATAAAACATGTCTTATTTCAAAGACATAATAAAATTTAATCATGTTTTAAATAAAAGACAACTATACGAATAACAATGTTAACAACCGCCACATTAAGCATTTCGCCTGGATAATGCTTAGGCCTCTTTCAGGAAGATATTACTAAAAAAAATTTATTCAAATTCCAATTGTACAAAAAATGAAAACAAATCGGAAAACCTGCCGCTTGGGTTATTTACCTCCTTTATGTCGGCGAGGTAACGTGAAGCAGGAAGTATCGAATTCTGAATCTGCATTCCAAAATTAAATATCACACTGAATCTCCAAAAAAATATATTCTGCTAGTTAATAACATATTATAGACGAACCTTCAAACATATTTTCCTTTCTCGTATTAATGTTAATGCTACTGTTAAGAGACTGGACTGCAGATGAAAGTTGATCCTATGTTTTCATTTGAAGATCTATGGGGCTGTTAGGCAGCAGTTTCGGGGATCATTAGTTTAAATCATGAATCTGTGTTGATATATTCTTCTCGGAAGGTTTGGTCTCACCGATGTACACAGCGGAGCAATCAAGGCAGGGGACTTTATAAATGCATTTGGTAGGCTGAATTATTAATTTTACGGGGTTTAAATATTCGTTTAAGGGGATTGTGTTATTTTTAACAAACTGAATATTTTTTGGTAACATGTTGTCTTGATATTATGGTAATTTTGTGGAGGGGAATGGGAGATATGAGAAAGTATGTTCTGTGCTAGGGGGTTACTAGTATAATATTTTTTCTTTGCTTAGTTAAATGCTAGATTGATAACATGTGGATATTTTAATTTAGTTAAAGAGGAGAAAAGAAATTGTGTCTCAGATAATAAATTAAGAGAAGAACCAAATGCGTAGCGCTCTAAGATATAGTGAGGTAAGTGTAACCAGTTTTCAAGAGTAACGGTATGTGAAGAAACAATGTATATAAATGTACAAAAACTATTTTAATAGAACAGAAAAGGAAAGATGAGAAGAATTTTTCCAAGAAACAAGAGTAGAATCTAGAAAAGGGATAGAGGAATTGTGTGGGAGTTCATGTGTAAAAGCAGATGGAAGTGTGTATTACCGTTTATGTGTCGGTAAAGATCGTTGAATGTTAGGTAGGTTTAGGAATGGGAATTCGAGTACTTCTTGCTTCCTTACCTCGCCGACATTAAAAGGAGTGAAATTAAACCAAACCATTTTCGATTTGTATTTATTTTGTAATTAGTTTTAAAAAAAAAGTATTTTTAGAAATATCATCTGAAGAGGCCTAGGCATTATCCTAGGCGAGAAAATGCAAATAATATTCGTTATTCGTTATTAGTGCTTTTAATTGACATTTAAATTTTATTTATGTTTAAATTAAAGTTTTTGTGCCCAGGGTTAACTATCAAATAAATATTTGAATTGCGTCTAAGCAGTTAACATACTAGTTATATATTATATATATATATATATATATATATTATATATATATATATAGTATTATTAATAATATATATAGTATATATAATATATATATTATATATATATATATGATTCATATATATATATATATTATATTATCTATATATATATATATATATATATATATATATATATATATAAAGTATATATATATATACCGGTATAGATATATAGATGATATATTATATATATTATATATAATATTATATATATATATATATATATATATATATACATATATATGATATATATTATATAATATATATATTATATTTATTTATATATATATATATATTTATATAAATATATATATATATATATATATATATATATATATATATAGTATATATATATTATATAGATTATATAATATAGTATATATATATATATATATAGTATATATATATATACGATTGTTTACATTCAATAGCGACATGTTTGTAGCATTGAGAGAGCATTTAAGTTACAATAGCCAAAGATATTTGTATATACATAGTTGATAGTTGACGCTTGTGCTGTGAAGATGTGTGTGATTGTTTTTCCGAGTGATCTTTAATTATGTCAATTTAGGTTTTTAATGTTTTTAAGTGTTCTCATTCAAGCCTTAATTTTAAATATCTTTGGTACTATTTTGGTGTTTTTTGCTTTTTTTATTTTAATTTTTTGCCAAATGTTTTAATGTTTAATATCTACAAATTTTAAATTAAGTTTTAGTTTATTTAAAAAAAAAAAAAAATTTTTAGGTATTTTATAGGGTTTTTAGCTTTTGTGTTCTATTTTTAGGTTTTAATAAGAAACCACCCGTATGTTAGTTTGCGTTTGTTTCATAACTAGTTAGTGCTCGATCGTGCATTCTCATTTTCACTGCTTTTTATTGTTGCCTCTTTATTTATTTACTTATTATCATTTATCCAAGATTGTCTCGCTCTAATTAGTTTTAATTATTTATACTATTAGAAATTATTGTGTACGTGAGCTTGTGGGTGTTTGTTTGTGCGAGTGGCTGATCGAATGACTGGTCAGAGTAGATGTGGGAGTGGGCGCAGGCGGGGTTCTCTATTGACTTTGCCAACGTGCGTGGCCTGCGTGCTAATCATGAATCTGTGGATATTCACCTCTCTAACTCTCAACCTAACATTTTATTACTGTCTGAGACCTAGCTAGCCAGGGATTCATTTTCAAATAAACTTAATATCTCCACATATAACTTGTTTTACAATTTCCGACTGAATGGTGGAGTCATTGTGCCTAATATAAACATTAAACACTCCTGTAACAGCGTCTCGAGAACGCTTGAACTTTTAACCTCGGATTGATCTATGGAAAAATCTATTCTCACCTACTACTATCATTTAATCTCGTTGTTTCTGGCTACTGCCGTCCCCTAATGGAACAAATTTCCACGTACTTTCTTGACGTATCAAACTACTGTCATCAGTAAGAACATACTTTTTCCCAAGTCCAAATGCCGAGGTCTCACTACTTAGAGGATTATTACAAACGTACACCAACCATACCATGAAGTGGTTGGGCTCTCGTCGACACTGATGCAGGGCAAGTGGCAAAACATTGTTGAGATATCCAACGATCTGGAGGAAACAGTCAATTTAGGAACCTACACATTACTTCCCAGATCGTTTACCAAACACAAATTCTTGAACCCGCATCTGACCTAAGTACTTCACCAGCATACTCCGGTCGTTATAAATACACCATTTTCCCTCCTATTAGGAACTCTAGACCACAAATCTTGCAGCTTCATTTGATTGTAATACTCTTTTTTCCAGCGGCTATCACCTGCCACATTACGTACTTTCTGACACGTATATACGGAGATAGTTGGCGGCATTGAGTCGTTTATTTGCTAACTAATTCTTGGAATCGAAATTCCGATTTGACTCGGCAGTTACGCTTCGGATCACCGCTTGAAAAGGTAGGGGCCGTAAATCGTTGATGGGAATGAGCAGGTTCATTCCATATTTCCTTAAATCTATTTTCTTCCAAAAAATAGAATGAGTTCGATGGCGTTTGTTTTGCGCGTCATTTCAGGAGAGAGACATATAGACGTATCGGGCATGGAAAAAACTGTCGTTCTCCATATCACTCTTACATAATTGTTACATTGCGCCTCAGAATTACGTTGCAGGGATACTATTCGACAGGCTAAGCCGCACTTTCACAAGAAGAAAAGTGCACCAACCTGCTTAGGTTCTCCTACTGCAATAAACATTTATGCCTCTTACCCAAAAACATCTCTAATATAATAATAACTTTTGTAAATCTTGCCTTTCCTCCTTTTATATCGCTCTAGAAATGGATCTGAAGCGAACTCTCCTTCTAAAAAGGCCAATCTCTCTCGGCCTCCTTTTTTCACATCATAATTCTACCCTTGACGATTCTGGCATCCCTCCTTCGTCCCTTCTCCTATCAGAGTACCCATTGTCTTTACCTGTTGCATGACACATGATCGGATGCATGAGGATTCCGAGATCTAGAACGCCAGGAAGGCTAACTGCCGTAATGTGCCTTCCCCCCAATCTTATTGAGGGAGTATGGCTTCTGAAGATAGCGCCTATATGTGTCTCAACTTCTACTCTCTATAGTCTTTAATACTAATACTTCTTCATCGGCAGTGCTGGAAGCGCGCACATGTCCAGCCCGATCCCGAAAAAGGTTAGCCGCTCTGATACTTCAAAACTATTGCCCATATAGCTCTCCAATTGTTATTTCTTTCTAAAATCCTTAAAATTTCTTCTTAACTCTTCATTTCATGGAATCATTATTGGGGAGTACTCATTCCCTTCTTTCAGATCATCAGTATGGCTTTTCGTCGCTCGAGGTCAACCTGGTGACATACTTTTTTTTTATATAACTGACTTATGGATTTCTGCCCGTAGGGGAATATGGGGAGGTCATTGCGTCGGTTGGCGGCTTCACATATCTAAAGCCTTTGACAGAGGATTATGGGCACGCGATCATGCTCTCTATGACTCCCTGTCTTGGGTTTCCTCCATTCGTCTTTGCTTTACTCTTGTTTCTTTATTCCGTTCGCTCCATATCAGAACCCAAGATTGATGGCAGCGGTCTCTTCCTCCATTTCCTGTTAAATTGTGGTGTTCCTCAAGGTCTTCATGTACTATACTCCAACTTTATATCCTATTCATATACAAAGATTCTCCCTCAGTGTACTCTTTAATTCTGCTTCACTTTATATAGCGATGACAACATCTCGGCATTTCTTCCACTCATTCCAAATCTAGATCCCTACGTTTGACAAATCTAGAGTTGGCCTCTCGTCCTAAGCTTTACCGATTCATAATTACTTGCAGTCTGGATGGCAGGTTTCCCGTAGGGTATACCGACAACCTTGTAAGAAATTTCAAACTTTTTAAAAAAACTCAATTCCTTACATCTCCCTTCTGAAAAAAACACCTCCCAACATTACAACTATTTCTGCTTTCGATGCTACTAACGATCGCAACTTGTACAATTTGAAACAACGACAAACAATTTTTGAGAGCTGGATATAAACACTGAAATGCGTCTTTCGAAAACCCCTTCATATTACAATGGTATGCCACAGCGTGCCTCAGAGAAACAGAGTTTCTGTTCAGGTATGTGGGAACTTCTTTTCCTCTGAACAGCGATTTACTTCCATTATATACAGGGCATTATTCGCCCTGTTGGAGAATACTGTTCTCAGTATTTGGGGGGGGGGACTCCACTCTGAGCATCCACCCGTCTATAAATGGATAGGGACTGAGTCTAAGCTAAAGACTAAACAAACTGTCCCCCTTTACAAACTCTGTATGATCTCTCTGTCTCTGCGACGTGACGTTGGCGTACTATCTCTTTCTTAGTAATACAGGCGGCCAATGCTCCAGGGAGGTTGATCTCCAGCATTCCACACAATCGTCCACAGATAGCAGCAAGGGGATGCCTTGACTTCGCAACGAAATTGTTGTGGGTATGAAACACCCAGGCTGTTCGTCTGTGGTGCACTCTTCTTTCCAGCTACATTCAGTTCTGTGTAAACTCCTTGCCCTGCCGGTTTTTCCAACATATAATTAGAATCTTCCTCTCTTAGAGCTCACGTCAGCACTGCCCCTGAGAGATTTGCGATTAGGCTTTGGCAATTGGGTGACGTTCATCTATCTATAATTTTACTTTTCTGCCCCCTCCTTTGAAAAGGGTCCAGCCCGTCAAGGTGGTGGTTGATCTGCTAGATAAAAAAAAAACATAGGTATCAATATGTATAAACCTTCACACTTCAAGCACAGTACACACTTTGTATTTGTAGGTTTCCATATTAAGTGAAACTATGGAGGTGCGGACGAGAAAAACAAACCGTATTGCCCTGCAGGTTAGCATTACCATAAGTATGCATCGAAAAAGAAATGAATAGGCTTGCCAGTTTCACGACTCGAAACCCACTTAGGTATTAGTTTCGATTATGTTTAGTGAACTAGTCGACAAATAAAGTTATTACGAGATAACAACTGGTGATGATGAAAGATCAAATAGATTCTGGTATCGCACACGTTCTAGGTGTTACGCTCGTATAAGACACGAAATGAACCATGGACCCTCATTTCAACAAGATATCAGCCCTGGCCACATAAAGCAAGGTCTACAGTACTACCAGCTTGGGCTGCTTTAGAGGCTATATGGCCTGACTCAAGAATAAACACCTAGCATAGTTTCTGTTGAAAGAGAGCTCTAACGGTGGGGTGGGTGAAGAAACTTTGAAATAATAATTATATTATATATTGATATATATATATTTATATATATATACGTATATATATATATATATACATATATAATTATATTATATATATATATATATATATATCATAATATATATAATAGGTAACTTTTGTTTAAATTCCCCAACCAATCAAAAATCCTACCCAAAAAAATATCCTGGAAACTGGAAACGACACAATATCAAATTTTCACAGTACTACATGGACTCCAAATTAAAGAGGCTGTAGGAAGATAAAGTATAGATACATACGAAAGCAGATAGTCCTGTGTGATAGGATTGTGATGAATAGCGGGTGTGTGTGTGTGGTGATGTAGGTGTGTGTGTGCAGGTGTGTGTGTTAAGGTGTATTGTTGAAACATGTGTGCATAAAAATATATATAATGCTGGAATTCTCCAAATAATAAAATGGATAATAAAACAATACGATTCCTTTAAATTCACAAGAAATTAAGAAAATGGCAATCAACTAAAATAAGAAAAATAATTGTATTAAAATATAATATAATAGGATATAATATATAATATATATATAATAGTATTATTTAATATATATATAATACTAGCTTAGATATATATATATATATAACATTTTCTTTTTAGCACATGGGTATATACAAGGTAATATGATATTTATTTTATATATATTACTATATATATAATATATATATTATATATATATATATATATATATATATAGTATATATATATATATATATAGTATATATATATATTTTATATATATTATAAAGTTTATAATATAACTCATTAATATATAAATTATAGTAAATATCTTAATTTTCATATCTAGATATAATTATATATATATATATATATACTATATATATATATATATATATATATTATATATATATATATATATATATATATATATATATATATATATATATATATATATTAATTTATTTTTGACTTTTCCAAGAAACATTGTTGGCGAGAGTTGTGTTGTTCACTTCACTGACCACATTTTGCTCATGGCTGTGGGGTTACCCACCCACTTTATTCTTAGTATTAATCTAATTCAAATTTCAAAAATTTATCATTTATCTTCAAAAATTTTAATTACTTTATTAATATTTATTAAATCAGAGATTTAATGATTCAACTTTATGCAATTCGCATATTAAATGTACATATTTCTTTATTGTATATGCTTCTAATCATAACAAGCTCGTATATATTATACACACTAAAACACTCAATTTATTCAGTAATATTCAAAACATTTTTACAAATGTAAACAAAAATAGCTAAGAATATACTCAATTTTCTCTTGTGTAAGTTTTATAAATGATATAAGAAAATCACTTTACTAATAAATATATTCAAATCTATTTAAAAATTAAAATATAATGAAAATAAGTCAAAGTTTTTCAAAATCTTTAAATATATATGGCCCTCACTATGCCCTGGTCATATTGTATATATGCGCATCTCTGTGCCCTGATCATCACATTGTTAAGACTATTGTGGATCGGATGCCAAGACTTCCGCATCTACTGGATATCGAAGTTACGAATAAAAAAAATGAGGATGACGGTCATATATTAAGAGGGGGTCAATGTAGATGGCATCACTAGAGCATTGTAACTATATTAATTCATTTGTAGAGAATGCATATTTTTAAAAAGTCCCAAATTAAAATATTTCCCCATAAGACATGCGAAGTTTTTAAATTACAATTCAATTGCTTTTGGAAATTTTATAAAAAAATCTAGAATCGTTTTGATTTTAATGCCATTTTATTTAACCATTCATAAATAACGAAGAAAGCATCATTCAATGAAAACATTACATAAGATTCAAAAAACACACAAGACATTATAAGCAAACCAAGTTCTACAATATGTAGCATAATTAAGGTTGCAAATGCTCTTTCTCTACAAATTTGGTCAGAAGGAAGAATGAACTAATCAAAAGTGTAGATCTTCTAACCATTCTTTATCATATATATATATATATAATATATATATATATATATATATATATATATAACTATATAAATATAATATATATATATATATATATATATATATATATATATATATATATAGTATATATAATATATATATTAGTGATGGGACGATGATGAAATTTTGACGACGATAACAATTATTGTAAATTTTGACGATGACGATGATTGAAAAAGTATATTTTAAAAATTTCTTTCTCTTTATATATATATATATATATATATATATAATATATATATATTATATATATATATATATTATATATATTATATTATATATATAATAGTTATATATATATATATATATATATATATATATATATATACCGGTATATATATATATATTAATATATATATATATATATTATATAAATATATTATATATATTATATATATAAATATATATATATATTATATATATATATTATATATATAATATATATATATATATATGTAGTACTCCTTATAAACTTTTGTAAAATAATTTAATTTATGTTTCGTACTTATGCTAGATTTGCGGCTAGCAAAATTTTAGCATTAAGTCGAAATGAAATATATATAAACCCGTCCTGTTGACATACTCTTTGTCAGATAAAGTCAGATCAAATTAATTAAGAATCAGAAGAAAATCTCACTCAAGATACTCTCTCCAGAAATCCTCCCGGCAAGAGAGATAAATTTCAAGGAAAAGGCTGTGACTCGAATTTCGATCGCAAACACAAATCGTCGCACAAAAAAGGGTGGAAAACGCGCTGAAAAGGCTGTGACTACCAATTCGCCTAAGAAGGAGGAGTTCTCCAACAGAAGGACTTTATTACTTTACTTATCATATTGAATATCTCTTCTAATGTTGAATAAAAATATAATTCAAATATGGAGTTCTAAATTACCATCCTCTTATATAGGTGCTTGCTCACAAAAGGAAGCCACCAACCTAGCAAGTTCGTACCCTATATAATTGGTGAACCTGAAGATTAGAACACCAGAACTTCAATCAACGCCTTCTGTAAAACAAAATGAAGAAAAAAGAAAAAACTAAAATAAACTCAAAATTCCCAATTAGAACACTCGGAGAAAATGACTCAGCAAACGAACATTATCGATACTGGACTTCAATTTCATCTCTAATTTTGGATTATGATTTTCACCTTTTCACAACTATCAGTTCGAGGATTCATCGCTCGCTAGACATAGCAAACTTTCTTTTCGGCATGGATTTCTTCATCATTCAAGTTTGGATTATTGGGCAGAAAACTGCATTTTGAATTCCACTTACGAAACTCGATCCTTTTCGAATTTAAGATGGTTCTGTGACCTCTTCCTTTATGTATGAAGAAATTCTTCAAATAAAGGGACCTAAATTATAAGCAACTTCGCCTCTACATATAGTAAACTTTCATTATACGGTTATGGATTTCTTTCAATCATTAAGTGATTGCATGCGGCAGCTTAAAATCCATTTTGGATTCGCGTGAGAGCTTTGAATTATCCTTGATCGCCTGAATTCTAGATTGCGTTTCTGTGAACCTTCCTCCCTTTTATGTATGAAGAAATTTTCAAAAAGGACCTAAATTTCAAGCAACGTCTTCTCTTATATATATGCAAAGCAATGTTTCCGCTAACTTACAGCTTTTGAAAACTATTACGTGCGCATTGGTTTCAGAATCATGGATACTTAGAACACGCCTTAACTTGACCTTTCCTTGGAATTCAAACGTTCGATCGATGTTGGCCTGTTTAACTCTGTTAAATAAATTCCAATTGTCATTATCATAATTAATATATAACAGTTTTTGATTTTTATTGCATTTAAAATGTTTGTGATGTTTGTTCTCACGTATATATCTAATTGA
>JABUQX010006116.1:35000-42500 GCA_015478945.1 Trachelipus rathkii
CAAAGGCAAAACGTACAACCCGTACATTCACCTCGTACAAATAAGTGTAGTAACTGTTGCTTGGTTCTCCAAAATAATCCCCCCATAGAAACCGGGTATCCACAAAACCATGTTGTGTATTTGTTTGCCGCTCCATCAGCTGGTTGCATATCTTAATGCATTGTGCACTTAAATACAAGTGACAGTTTAAATTAAGAATGATAATCACAGAGCGAATTGTAAAGTTTATTAAGGTATAGGTTTTTACCTGTTTCCGAATCTTCCATCTTCTCTCAATCGCTTTAAATCGGATATTTGAAGTTCAAATTTGAGCTTATTCACTTCACATAGAAGATTATCCCTCTCTTGTTGTGTGCTTACCAACTCTTTTTTAACATTATCAAACTCACTTTTAAGTTGAAGGATTAAATTATCTTTCTCTTCACTTGATAAACATTTAAAATTAGAAAAATCTCCCATTGTTGTATCACATATTTTAATTTTCACTTCACCCATTTCGCGCCGAATAGCTCACATCTTTACCAGCCGAGAAGTTACGTTAAACTGTGATGTCATAAAGTTTGAAAATTGCCCAAACCCCCAAAAGTTGCGTCCGAACAATAACATTGATCGATCCTTTGTGAGATTTCAACTAAATCAAATATAAAACCAAACATTTCTCTTTTTAATT
The DNA here is from genome assembly GCA_015478945.1 of Trachelipus rathkii. Classification (NCBI taxonomy): domain Eukaryota; kingdom Metazoa; phylum Arthropoda; class Malacostraca; order Isopoda; family Trachelipodidae; genus Trachelipus; species Trachelipus rathkii. The sequence goes on from JABUQX010006116.1 coordinate 35,671, forward strand.
TGGAATTCTTTTGAGTAATACAGTTTAAATGTCAGTAAAATTGATGTTTAATTAAATATAATGCATTTATATAGCGTGACTTTCGTTAAATAAGCTGAAAGATTGAAAAATACGTAAATAAAAACACATGGCATCTGAATTTGTTGCGCGGTCAGTTACAAGTTTCACAATTTTTCGTTCTCGGCGTTTCATTGACGTACTCTGCCGAGTGTCGACTGTCTTTAGATAAGGAATCAATTTTTGTAAATGTGTGACCTTTGACCCGCTACAATTAATACCATAAAGCTTCCTCATATATATATATATATATATATGTATATTTTATATATATATATTATATAGTATATAATATATTATATATATATAATATATATTATATATATATTATATATATATAAAATATATATAATATAATTTATTATATATATATATATATATATATATATATATATATATATATATATATATATATATATATATATATAATATATAATATATATTATATATATAATATATATAATATATATATATATAATATATATATTAATATATATTTAATATATTATATATATATATCTATATTCCGTTTCCTTATATTATTATATATATATATATATATATATATATATATATATTATATATTAATATAATATATATATATATAGTATTATATATATATATATTTATACGTATAGTATATATATATTATATATATATAATTTCCTCCAATAACAAAATGTTATAAATAGAAATTTGCGACCAGAACAAACTTTATTGTATAGAGTGCATCAAACTCATTTAAAGAAGTTTCACGAAATTCCGGAAGAATTAGAAAGATTGATAAGGACCAATATATATATTGATATATATATTATATTATAGTATATATATATATATATATATATATATACTATAATTATAATATATATATATATATATATATATATATATATATAATATAATATATATATATATATATATAATATTATATATTATATAATATATTAGCGGATGTGCCCGAATAGTTCGGCAAAAACCCGAATACCGAATATTCGGCTTAAAGTATTCGGGCCGAATACCAAATATTCGGCCGAATAATCACTTCGCTATTCGGCCGAATAGTTAATTATTTCAAAGTTCGTTCATCCATTTAGGGAAAAAATAAAGAAACTTTACACTGGTCAACAAAAAAGTGAAATTATTCTTGGAATGACTTTTGTAGCAGATATATAGTAATTTCGGAGGTGCTGTTTCCATATATATTCTCGGATTTTGCTGTATCCACATTCCAGTTTTGTGCAGTCATGGGATCCCTTATTTATTGCATATTCCCTTAGGGAATGACAAGAATTCATTTGCTCACTACGTAGGCTGTAAGACGTTACCTTCCGCAGGATATATCTACAGTAGCAGAAGTGTTACTGTTGGTCGATATCGGGAAGCATGTAGTAACTTTAGTTACGTCTACATGTATGGATGCCCATGACCTGGATGATGTCTATCATTCATCTGAAATACAGTCGGATGGGCCGTCATTGTTCACCCAGGGTGGAACTGAACGATCTTGTATGAGAGTTGTATTTGCCGAAGTTGTCCTGAGCTGTTATGGGTTCGAGGTTGCATGAAAAATGACTACTGGACCATGGCACAAGAGTAACATTTTTATCGTAGAGAGAAGCAGAGCTTGCGGAAGGCTTCTTTCAGTCAGATGGTGAACCTTGTGTTATTGCAGTGAAGTTGAGCCTACTCCCAGCTTACTATGCCCCAGTGAGTTGGCGGACTGTTTAATTGACACCTTCAAGAAGCAGGTTAAGTGCGTGTTGTTACACAACGGTAACAGGTATGCTTCGGTTCCAGAGTAGGGTACTCGGTAGGGATGAGAGAGGAGTATGCAAAAAAATCAAGGGACAGTTTGGGAGATGGCTACAATATCAGGTACATGGGTGGTAAATATGCGTCGACCTCAAAATGCGTAAACATTTGCTCGGTCAGCAAGCAGTTTCACCAAATATCCCTGCTTCATGTGCTATTGGGACAGCGGGCGGCAAAGGATCACTGGACCAAAAAGAGAATGGCCACCGAGGGAAACCTTGACGCCAGTTGACAGGAACATCGTACGTGAACCACTTGGACAGAGAGAAAACATCATCTTACCTCGCACTACACATAAAACTTTGGTTTGGATGGACAACAATTTGTGAAGGCCCGGACTGATGGTGAATGTTCCGCTATATATGGCTCAACGTTTTCCTGGTCTGAGTTGACGAGAAGAAAAAAGCTGGATATTTGATGGCCCACAATACGGACACACATTCCTCCGTGATGCTGCCTTTGCTAAAACAATGACTGTTTTAGAGGCAAGAGCGTGGAATTCTTTTTCAGATTTGTAGCACAGAATTTTCTGGGGAACAGAAAGCCGGAGAACCACTAACATTGTACAGGAACTGCTAGACAGTTTTCTTTCTCATGGATGTAGAATGAGTATAAAGATTGCACTACTTACATTTCTCAGCTAATTTAAAATTTCCGGATAACTTAGGCCGATGTTAGTGATGAGCAGGTTGAACGCTTCCACCAAGATCTAAAGTTCATGGAAGGAAGTTTACCAGGGCAAGTGGATATCAGTGATGGCCGACTATTGTTGGAGCTTGATTAGGGATATTCCAGACGCTATGCCACAGTAGATCGTCTACGAAGAGAAATTACTACCATCGTGGTATGTTACATTAATTAAACCCAATTCCTTCTATTACATTCATTGTTGTCCCATATTACTCTCTATTCATAGTTGTATTATATGTTTTACATATATCAAAAACATGTATCATATCATTGCGATTTTTTGTTTCTCTCCCTTCATTTATCCAAATATATATATTATTATATATATATATATATATATGATATAATATTATATATATGATTATATATATATATATATATATATATATATATATATATATATAATATATATATATATATATATATATATATATATATATATATTATATATATATATATATATATAGACTATAATTTATATATACTATATATATATATATATATATATATATATATATATATATATATATATATATATATATATATATATAGTATATATATAGTAATATACTATTATATATATTACCATAAAACATAATTGTGATAGACCCTCTTGAAATAGGTAAAAAATCATAAAATTTTACAAATCTGTGTTTACACACAATATCTCACAAATGCGAGGTGATAGCAAAAACCGATTACATTTTTGGAAATCAGCACATCAATAATCAATGCGAAACACCGTCCAAGAAATTTCATGTCTACCAGTGTTATATTACAAAGTAATAAAACAAAAAGTAAATAACTATTTCTTATACTTATAGCAAACCATTCACATATTAAAAATAATTAAATGAAAATTGAAAAGTTTCGTAGTTAAAGATATTAAACTAAACTTCATTTGAATAAGCTCTAAGGTTAAAATGAACAGAACATTAGCAGTTCTCCATTTTTCAGGGGATAACCTATATTTCTTTTGGCTTCATAAATATTTCCTCCTGTTCTAATATTTCTTTCACTTTTTCGACTGATGACGGTGAGCTGAAAGGTATTTATTGCTATAGTTTTTTCAAATTAATAAAACCTATTTCCAGTGTTTTCCACCAATTGAAGGGAATATCATTTCTTCACTGGTCAAAGTAGGCACACTTATATATTTGTTTATTTCTTGTTGTGTATTTCCGTATGTAGCCTTTTACTATTTATGTACAATAATCACATCGTCAGAAGAATGGGACTTTCTTTTTTCACTCACTTTCTTTTCTGTATGACGATTTTGATGCCACAATTTCTTTAAAACAATCCATTAAAGAAGTGAAAATGGAACCTTCAGCTTCACTTTCCCCACTAAGTGAATCATCGTCAGCAGAAGAGTCAGGAGCTAAATTTTCATGCATTTCTTTCCATGCCTCAACGACCATATTTTTTACTGATTCATGTTGAAAAATTAGCTTTGAATCACAGATCTAAGAAAGTAGCTACACACAAGATTTATCACATAGGAAACTTAGAAAAGTCTTTTTTTCTACCTGATTTCTTAAGCTCTTCAACGAGTGTAATTATTTCACTGAAGCTTTTGCTTTTAATTGCCTTATTTAAAAATAGATTTATTGCTAAAATGGAAGGGATCACTTGGGCGACTGTTACTTCACGTTTAATGCTTGTTTTAGTGATGTTGTCAAATGGCCTTCAAGTAAAATGGAATAAATTTGCCAAAAAAAATCAGACAACATTTTTCTTATTGCATTCAGGAGCGTATATGGATAGGGGAACTTTTTTGTTCTCAAACAATCTTTAAGCATATCATAAGTTCTGTTTCAGCGTGTAGAAAACGTCTTGAATTAATTTAAGCTGTTTGACATTCACTGCATCTGCTTTAAAGTTTTAAGCTTTGCAGTTGCCGTTGCTGAAATAGGAAAATGAGAGGATATGCTTCTGCAAGTAAATAAAATTATCTTTTACAGACTTCTGACATAATATTGAATCCTGAATGCATAGTTGCAACATGTAAATAAAACATGAAATTGATAGCAAGCCACTCGCCCTTATTCCCTTATACCAGCTAACATGTTTGGTCCATTATCCGTATCACTAAAATGAATTCATATTTTTTAGAATATTGAAAAATGCAAAGGCCCTTATAGGATCTGACAAATGACAAAGATTTTGCCATATTGGCTACAAAATTTGGCTATATATATATTTTTTTTTTTTGGAAAATGAGTTTCTAAAAATTTCAATTTAAATTGAAATAACTTTCCCTTATGTCGACGTAAATTTATTGTTATAAAGCTCAATATTCGGCCCGAATAGTTCGGCAAAAAGCCGTAATACCGAATATTCGGTATTTTGGCCGAAAAGGCCGAATACCGAAAACTTACCGAATATTCGGCACATCCCTAATATATATATTATATATATAATACATTACTATTATATAATATATATATATATATATATATTTATATATATATATATATATATATATATATATTATATATATATATATAGTATATATATAATATATATATATATATATATAATATATATATAATATATATCTATACATTATATATTATATATTATATATATATATATATATTATATTATATATATATAGTTACCTATATATATAGTATATATATATATATATAATAATATTATATATATAGTATATATATATATATTATATATCATATATATATATATATATATTAATATATATATATATATATATATATATATATATATATAATATATTATATATATATATATATATATATAATATAATATAGTATATACATATATATATATATATATATATAATATATATCAAATCAAATTATTAAATCAATTGATATTTTTACGTGATTTTTTTATTAAAAAAAAATCAATTTTTTATTTTTTTTTGTTTTAGGTTTAATTTATCTAAATAATAATTAATCTAATTATCACTTAATTAATGGTAAGTATATTTCATCCATAAAATAAGTAAATTCATCATTTCAATGTAGGTTTCAAATCATTTTTTTAATAAGAAATAAATAGGAATTAGTATATACAGTATATATAATTATATATATTATATATATATATATATATATACTATATTATTTATATATATAATACTATTATAAGTTGTATATATACCTATTTATATATATATTACTACATATTACTATATATATATATATAAATATACTATGTTATATATATATTTATATTTTTATCTCCCATATATACTACAAGTGGCGTATCCAGGATTTTTTTTCGGGGGCCAGACAAAAATCGTTTCTTAGTATAATATATATTATATATATATTATATAATATATATATATATATATATATATATTATATATATATTATATATATATATATATATATAATAATTAATTTAACCTCTGGACTGATTAAAACGGATGTATGATATACTTAAAATGCTTCTCAGTAGTCTAAAAATTATCGGGAATGGGGGCCATGGCCCCCTGGCCCCCCCTGGATACGCCATTGTATATATATATATATTATAGATAGATATATATACTACTATTCTATATTTAACGTACTACTACATAATATATATAATATATATATATATATTATAATAATAATATATAGTATATTATACATATATATACTATATATTATAATTTAAATAACTTAATTATACTAAATAATAATTATATTACTAACTTATTATTAAGTAGGGTAAATAATTAGGATCATTTACTAATTTTATGAAAATAATAATTAAAAAAGCAATTTCTGTGCCTAAAAAATCAAAAAAAAATTCAAAAAAAATCACAAAAAATCAATAAAAAACAAAAATTTATTTTTTCCATTAAAAAAATTTAAAAAAATCGCCCAACCCTTGTTATATATATATATATTATATATATATATATATATATTACTATATATATTATATATATATATATATATATATTATATAGTTATATTATATATATATATATATATATATATATATATATAATTATATAGTATTATATATATGGGATAGTAATGGGGGATGGGCCAGCTGCCTTTTTAATTAAATTTGGAGTGAAAATAATTTTTGAAAATTCATAAGGAGATTAAAAGATTAAAGGGACCTCTAAATTGAGCCTCCCTATTTCAAAATTTTAAGTGTCCAAGAAAGCTTAAAAAATGAATGTCTACTACTACTACTCTACTAATACTACTACTACTTGGCTGCTGCTGCTTTTTAGCGAATTTTAAGGCGATAAAAAAAAAGGGACAAATTAA
>JABUQX010006116.1:77500-82020 GCA_015478945.1 Trachelipus rathkii
GGGTGCCCATACGTAATGCCTTTTCTCCCCCTGAAAGCATATCAAGACCACTGCGCCACAGGCTGCCATGACCAATGTGTACTGCGTTCATGAACCTGAAAGAAGTGAATTAATATATTGCCTTAGTTACGTAAGCCATAATGATTATCTAATAAAAAATACGGGAAGCACGAAAGAGCGAGGTAATCTGTTGGGAATAGGGCGAATAGATTATCAGAGTGAGGGGTTGTACAGATGGACAATCTGAGGACGTTCTTGGATATTAGAGATGGATACAGATGAGGAAAGACTGAGATCATGGAAGCGTGTCTTGCGGGTAAAGGAAAACGACCTTTGGCCCACTCCCACCCCTCCCCCCCATTTTGACTGAGGATTGTTGTAAAAGGAATGGTTTTGGACAATGGGAAGAGGGTGAGAACACCATATTTGGTATGTTATTTGAATAGTGTATACAATGCACATGTTGAATGATTGTGTTCTTGCCTGTCTGGTTATCGTAATCCAGGTAATTAAATATGGTTGTGTATAATACTTCAGTTTATTATCGATTGTGTTACGAAGTTAATGCGTATATCGAGTGTTTTGGGCAATGCCAAGAGCGATGGTAACATCGGTACATGAACTTCAGGGATTTAATGGAGGGGTTTTGGGTTTGTGAGGAGTCATTTAAATCTTATATTAAAATTTATTTAAATTTATTAATATTAAATTAATCACTTAACGATCTATTATTGCTATCTTTTTTTTTTTAAAAATACTTTTATTATTTACCTTTTCGACGTCTCATCCTCCTGTGGAGAAGGGTAACTCTTCCCTTGGGCTCCTGTATGTAGCGGTCGTTTTTAGGCATCTCATTTTGGTTTTTCGATCCCCTTAAATATACTCAAAGAATGACCAAATCACACTATCCATGTATAAGGGAGTTCCCAATCTTGCAGAAAATAAATTATCACTTGTGCCTTAGAAAGAAACTAGGAAAGCAATTTGTAAAGGACTTAAAAGTCGACTTTCTTTTATTCGATCTAAATTTTCTTTTTTTACATACGTACACCTACCTACTACCTGCTCACCACGGGAGTCTTTCAGTTTCATCTTTTCGGTCGACAATCCTCTCGGACTCTGGTTGGCACACCACTCGGGGCCCTGTTCTGAACAGGGTTCCACGCGGCCGGATCTTACGGCTATGCGTCCTCTCCTCCCACCTGCTGAAGCCCCCCCTTGGCTCCAGCCCTGTATATCACTCTCATCTGTTGTCGCCAACCATAATTTTTACAAGACTGAAACAACAAGATATTTAACTTCAAACGAAATTCAAAGATTATAGTCTCAAATCTTACAAATTGAACAAATCCTTATTCTGTTAATTACTTATTACTCTAATAATACTTATTAATATACCTATATTGTAGCATTCTACCACTAGTTTTTTTCCGCGAATTCAAGTACCCCTGCAGCGGTGTTGAGGCGGCAGACTTGGGTTGTCAACCCTTCAGCCCTCAGGGAGCTCCTGGAGAAATCCCAACAATCTCCAAAGTCAGGAACTAATTCAGGGTCCATAAGGAAGGTTCTCCCTGGTCCCCTGGTTGGACTCACCAAAAGAAGGCGTTGAAAGGCTGCCACGTAGTTGGTGCCAATTGTCCGTAGTGGTGCCTTCACGCTTAACCGTGGATCTAAAACCCTCATGGAATGAATCTCTGTAATGTAGTTTCCTCCCCGTAAACTTGGTGGAGTTTCCCTTTCCTCTAAAAAAGACAATATTTTAATTGTTTTAGGGTCTTATAAATTAAATAATCATTTACACCCTCAATATGTCTTTATGTTTATGAGACTTATAGGAGATAAATCCAAAATACAAAACCTTTTCTTACCTTTCAACTCTTCTCCTTGATCCGCCAAGTTGCTAATGGCACTCTTTTGAGCGTTGACCCTGTCTAAATCCGGTTGGAACTGTCATCCCAAGAAAGCTGACCTATTGTGGGCGGGTCCAATCTGTCGGCTGTAGTGGCCACCCACTTCTGGTGGAAGAGGCTGTTCTATTCCAGTCGAGTCTTCCCCTCCCTTCTTGGCATGCAGCTTTCATATCCCGCTCAACAGTCCTCTCTTCTGAGGGGTGGGATGAATAACTCGGAATCATGAGGGGTAACCACATCTCCCTTCGGGTGTAAGGATCATCAAGCTAAATCCAGTGGCATCATTGGATGAATGAACCACCTAAAGGAAAATGTCCTAATTATACTCTAATAAAATCAATAATATTTTAAATTTTAAAATTCAAATATAGTTCAAAATATAAAAAGCTATGACTGATAAAATAATACCCTATTTAAAAAAATTTAATTGCCAAATTAAAAATAACTAATATTATTTCTGGAAAATTTTTTTCAACCCTGGTGTAAGACCTTGTCTTCGCTCTCTGCTCGGCTGAACTTTGACCTGAAGCTCTCATCCAGAGACATCTGACGCTCGCGAGACTCAACTCTCCCTCTGACTGGAAAGCGACCCGGCGCTTGTGCTAAGCCCTTTCATGGCCTCTGCAGAGAGGTGAGGGGAGAAGGTCATTGTGCATCTGGTATACAAATAAAATAATAACATAACTTTAAAATTACAAAATTTTTTAATTTTCTTTGATTAACTATTGTATATAAGGGTATCTACCCACAAATTATAACAAGAGTTTGTTTAAAAATTGGTAACTAATTAACTAGCAACACCAGTTAGTTGTTGTAGATAGTTTTTCTAAAAATTCTTTAATTAATAATTATTTAAACTTACATTCTTGTAATGCTGCTTGAGGTGGGCCCTTGTCTGGGTGCTGTAGGAAAGCCCCCTTCTTCCCTTTGCAGGCAGGATGTTTACACTTGGCAAACACCTGTGATTTACCACCCCATCAACTTTCTCATCAGTCACTCAAAAAATTTTCAAAAAAGATGAAGAAACTGAAATAAATAGAATGTTTTTAATTTTTTTGATTGACTAAATTGTAATTTCGCATAGTTTAAATGTTCAATCATCATGATACATTCAATAAAAAAGGTCTTAAGTTTACTTATGATTCTTATTTAGAAGATTTAATTTGGTTACTTTATAGTCTTTACTCTTTTACTAAATGCTCTTTTAATCAACTCTTCACTAGTCTCTGTACTAGTATCCATCCAAATCGATTCTTCCTTACTCCTCAAGATTTGGGCAAATAGCTTTTTCAAACTCTTTCGGACGGCATCCCTCGTTGCCCTCTTGGCCTTCGGTTTTCCCCGGAATCCTCTCGTCTCCACAGATCATAGGGTTACACTGTGACAGCATCAAGTAAAGAGATCTTTGCTTGTTCCATTGTCACAATGCTTCTCATTTTAAAATGTGGAGTGAGCTGTCTCCCTTAAGCTTACTACTTGGCTAGTCGGCCTCGAACTTGTCTCTTCAGAAAACCACCCCTCTCGGTTCCTCAGTCACAACTATCCATCGTCATTTTAATTTATTTTAAATAAATTTTTATGTTTATCACTTCTAATATACAAATTTGATTTAATTAAATTTCAGTCATCTGATCAAATTTAATAAATTCTAATTAATATATATATTCATATATATAATTATATATATCATATATATATATAATATATATATATATTATATATATATATATATTCTATATATATATAATATATAATATATATCATAACTAATATATATTTATATTATATATAGTAATATATACTATTATATATATTATTTAATATATATATATATCATATTTATATATATTTATATCATATATACTATATATATTATATTAATATATATAATATATATTATAATAATTATATATCACTTCATCTATTATTATATTATATATTATCATATCATATTTATTAAATTGGTTATTATTATATATTTTACTAAGTCAATTCAATTACTTAAGTTAACCTAGTAACTACTATATCATAACATTAGTATAATTATACATAATTATTATATAATTACTATTAAGTAACCATAATAATAATATATACCTGACATCAATAAAAATAATAACATGAACAAGAAAAATCATGCACACAAAGGAATTTTGAATAAAACTGCTTGTTTAAAAACCAGGTTTTGCACTTTTCTTCTTTTCAAAAGGCTTTTGGAACACTATGCTTATTTCGTATTAGTAATATGAACTAAAGACTGAAAAATATTTATTCGCAACTTATCACTAAATGCCCACGCTTTTTCATATCCAATATAATAAACTCCGTTTTCGAAAAAAGTGACTTGTCATTCGGGAGACGGAGGTTAGGGTGTCACTCGTTAATTAATTTAATAAAAATTTCCATAATGCCTGAAACGATAGCCTGGCGGGATAAAATGCATTGTGCTATCTGTTGTGCATGTCCGACTATAATCTTAAAATAAAAAATTTTTTTTTTTCGGCTACGACTACTGGCTATATAGGAATTGATAGTGCCGGCGTAGCCGATTAAGCCGAAACCGAAAATTCGTTGCGGCATGTGCCCAGCTATGAATATTATATTATATAT
>JABUQX010006117.1:5000-15000 GCA_015478945.1 Trachelipus rathkii
ATATATATTAGTATATATATATATATATATTATATATATATATATAATATATATTACATAATATATATTACTTTGGGGGCCCTCGGCTAGAGATTGAAAAGGGGCCCCTTACGTGAGAATTTAGAGGGAATAGATTATTAGAATATGTAATTTTGAAAATTAGGCTAAAAAGCACATTTACCTATTTTGTCACTTGCAAAATAGTTGAATAAAAAAATAAGCTTTTTCTGATGCAGTTTACTTTCACAATAAATGTTTATAAATCTTTATATACCGTACCTAAACTAGTTCCCTGCTAAAAAAATAAGTATATCTAAAGTATACGAGTGGTTTTATTACTTAGAAAATGAGGTTGGTAATATTTTAGTTTAGGCAACCATAAATCACAGTGTTGAAACCATAATAGTCCCTAAATCCTAACTGTATATACCTCAATAAATATTAAAAATGGACACATAGTCACAACCGGTAGATAAAAAAACTAGCATATTGAAAGAAAAACACGGTCGCTCTTTAATGTGATTAATTGTTACAGAATTGTAGATATACATTTTATAACAAAATAGTAAAATGGCTCTACAATACCTTGGAACAGGGTACAGACACACAAACTAAGAAAGGTTATGTGATAGTGAAAGATTGTTTACGTTAACAGCTAACAGCTTTTTGGCCTAGTTCTTCACTGTCATGTGCTACTCATCTATAATATAATATTTATCCCATTGTTATAAAGGAGTTTCTTTCTATCATTATGAAAAGAAGATTAGACATAAGGTTTTGGCTTAAAGTAGATCTAAGTCGTTTCTTAACTGTTTTAAGTTTAGAAAATACCCTTTCACATTGACTTGTGTACAAGGTATGGTTAGTACAAACTTTTAAGCTACATATAGGTTGATAAACAATCAAGATTGTGCGAGTTCAAAAACAACGAAAAAGGCGCATGTTAAACACCGAAAACATTTTTTATTGTCAGAGCAGTAATCATAAACATTTTCGTCTTTTTCAAATTCACATTCTACATCGCCAAATTGACAGATTTCTTTAGCTCCATCTAGATTGTCTTGTTTTGTTTTATTGTCAGTTTTTTTCAGCCATTGTAAAACTTTCATACTATTCTGCAAACTGTTTCAGCTCCAATCAACTACCTGACTTTTTTCACTTTACAAGTTTAAAAATACTCAAAGGCTTCCGTAGGAAAACTACAGCATTGTTCGGCACGATCTAAAACCTGAAAAAGACAAATTTATAGTTTTGAACAGTTGAGATTCCAGGAGCTTCATCTATTGATTTTTCAGCAGACATTACCCTTTTCTGTTTGAAGTTTTTTTTTCCTTGAAAATCTAATCTACTTTACATCAATATTGTATCTTAATTTGCTATTAAATTGGTACTTGGCTAATATTTTGTTTTAAATACAGACGCCCCTGAAAGTGTTTAATCACTCTTTTTATCTCTACTTGTTGAAAGAAGCTTCTCTAGTCAGTTCCCAGGCTGTAGAAAAGTCAATGGTTTTACTTTGTAAATATTTTAATGGGAGATATAACAAGAAATAAATCTAATAGAAACAATAGACATAAATAGGTTTTCAAATTTGGACCAGTGACTGATTAAATTTCTTGCCATGAATTTAGAAGAAAGATCTTTATGTTTGCTCCAACACCTTGTGGCTCCTATTTTTTGCAACCAGTGCATTTTTTTATGTGCAATATGTTTTCTCTTTGTTTCCCTCTCCCATACGGCCATTCCTTTATAAAAGACGAACCGTAGAACACCAGCAGATTAATATATATATATATAATATTATATATATATATATATATATATATATATATATATATATATATATATATATAATATATATATATATATATATATATATATATATATAATATATATATATATATATATAATATATTTATATCTATATATATAGTATCTATATATATAAATAATATATATATATATAATATATATTATATAATATATATATATAATATAGATACTATATAGATATTATATATTATATAATATATATTTATATATATATATATTATACTCCCTCTGTCGCCAAAGTAAGTTACTAAAATATCCATGGAAACGAACTGAGTAAATGTAATCCTCCGTGACGCATACGAGTGGAGTAGCGTTAGTTAACCCTAGCTACATATCCTATCAGTTTTTAACGCAGATTTATAAAGTCAAATCTTGCCACTACATGTATTGTAGGGCGTGTGTTCTAACTCGTTTCGTTTTGCACTACAATCTTTTTGTGTATGGGCGTGTTTTCTAATCCTCGTTACGTTTTTGCGATGCAGGTAAATATTGAACAGCGGTACGCTATCAAATTCTGTGTGAAACGTAACAAGTCTGCCACTGAGACATTTGCTTCTTAACGAAGCTATGGGGATGCCACTCTAATCGAGAACTATGGTTTTTAACGTGGCACAAAGCTTAAAGAGGGCCAAGAAATGGTTTGAAGACCACGACCCTCGTGTTGAAGACCGACCCTCGTTGGTTGAAGACGACCCTCATCTGTTTGGCGCAACCCTCGTAGTGAAGACCAGACTCGTCAACAAACGATGAAATGTGAAGTTGTTAGAGCTGTGATGGAGAGAGACCACCGGTTCCAGTGTCAGAGTGATTGCAGAAGAACTATTGGATAAAATGGCAGTTGCAATAGAATTTAATCGAACCATTTGCAAATGCGACAAAAATTTGTGAAAAACTAATGCCGAAAAACTTGTCTGAGGAGCAGAAAGCGAACAGGGTCAAAATTTGTCAAGATTTAGTTGAAAGACTCGAAATGGAGCACAATTTTTTGGATACTCTTATAACAGGCGATGATAAATCATGGGTTTTTGAGTACGATCCTGAAACCAAACGACAAAGTGCGGAATGGCACGCAAAAAATTCTCCTTGTCAGAAGAAAGCACGTATGAGCAAGTCTAAGATGAAAACACTGATAATTGTGTTTTTTGACAGCCGTGGTATTGTGCACAAGGAATTTGTACCTTTAGGACAGACAGTTAATCACATCTTTTACAAAGATGTCTTGAAACGAATTCGAAAACGAGTTCAGCGAATCAGGACAGACATTGCAGACGATTGGGTGCTGCACCACGAAACCGAGCCATCTCACACTGCGCTCTCATTAATAGAATTTCTGGCTAAGAAAAACATTAAAGTACTTCCACATCCTCTATACAGTCCAGATCTAACTCCGTGCGATTTCTACCTCTTCCCTAAGCTGGAAATGAAGTTGAAGGATCATCATTTTGGGACGATGGAAAACATAAAAAATACTGTAACACGTGAATAAACACACTTCAGGAAAATGACTTGCGGTACTGCTATGAACAGTGTAAGAAACGTTGGAACCTGCTGTGTAACCTCCCAAGGGTCATACTTTGAAGGAGATAACTTATAATTTCAGGTGTCTCATACATAAATAAATAACAAAATACATTTACTTTGGTTATGTATATATATATATATATATATATATATATATATATATATATATATATATATATAATATATATATATATATATTATAATATATATATATAGTATATCATATATATATATAAATAGATATATATATATATCTATATATATATATATATATATAAATATATATATATAATATTGTATATATATATATATATATATATATATATATATATATAATATATATATATATATATATATATATTTATGTTTTATTATATATATAATATATACTATATCTATAACTTATATATATATAATATATATATATATATATATATATATATATTACAGTATAATATATATATATAACTATATATATATATATATATACTATATTATATATATATGATAATATATATAATATATATATATTATATATATATATATGATATATATATATATATATATCAGTAATATATATATATATATATATATTATATATATATATATGTATATATATATAGTATATAATATATATAATATATAATATTAATATATATAATATATATTATATTATAATTAGGTCCTGACTGGCCATTCCGGAAAATTTTAATTTTGAAGATTGAATTTATATACTAATAATAATAATAATTAAAATAAAATGAATAAATAATAATAATAATAAATAATAATAATAATATAATAATAATAATAATATAATAATAATAATAATATATAATGAGGAAAAAGTAAACACATGTACGTGTGCATGAGCTAATAACTAATTCCGACTTACTGTATTTAACGTATGAATTACTGTCCTCAAAAGGCTGACTTTGAGACTGAGAAGTGGAACTAGTTAACCCAGTATTAAAACGTTTGGAAATTTTTTCAACGTTTAAAGATTTTCTCTTCTTTTCTCTCCTTTTCGTAGCGCCACTTTGTACACACGTTTCATGTTGACACAACTGTGACACTGCACTAATTACAACCCTACTACGAGAATGAGCGAGTGAGCCCTCGCGCAAGACAGTTTTTAGGTCAATAAGACAAAAACAACTGGCACTGGCAATTGGATTGTAAACGCGTAAGACTTTATTTTTGAAATAATAATCAATTACTCTGATGCCAACTATTATAAAAGCAGTATTCATTTTTTTTGGGGGGTCTCTCCGGGGCCCCATTGGGCCGGGGCCTCGGCCTGTATCTATAATATATATAGTATATATAATATATATATATATATTTTATATAAGATATATATAATAGATTATATATATATATATAATATAGTAATATATATATATATATATATATATATATATATTTAACTCATTAGTATTAATATTATATTTAACATATACTGGGCAAGTCATTCTAAATTAGTTGCTTTCGCCGTTTGAAAGCTAAGTTAAAGTTATCTTGGATATGAAAGAAAGTATTTTCCAACTTTGAAAGTATTCAAGATAAAATAAGCAATTGTTTTATCAATACGATTAAGAATGTATTTTATTTTACGATAGAAATTCCATATATATTTTTAAAATGAGTCGGCAAAATAATATTTTTATTATAAACTATGTGTGACAAATCTATATTTGTTACCCATTTAAATAAAACTTTTATTTCTTTGTAAAGTTTTAATAATATTTCAAATATTTGAAGCTAATTTATGTACTGTTAAAAATTATTTTAATACCATCCAATGTATTATTTAAATATTGCAACAATTCTATAATAATTTGAATTCAATTAACAATCTTCCAATGTATTTCTGCTGCGACAGTGTTCGTAGGAGTATTTAGTGACTTTAGCGGAGTGCCTTAATTTCGTACCGACAAATGTGGAACAAAAAACTATATTTGGATGTTTTAATTAGTGTTCTTTTTATATGTTACAGAAGTAATGGTTTTAATATAAATTTGTAAGTGAAAAGGAAACCGTTTTTTTTTTTATTTTAAAAAGAAAAGCGTTATCCATTAGTTAAAACTATCTTGGATATCGAAGAAAATATTTTCCAACTTTCAAAGTATTCAAGATAAAATAAGCAAACTGCTTTTTATCATTACGATTAAGAATATTCTAAGTCAAAGCCAGAATAATGTATAATTTTTTAAAAAGTGCATCGAACAAATATTTGAATTATAAACTATTTGTGACAAATCTATATTTGGTGTTTTTCTATATTTGAATCAGTTCATATTTTCTTGAAAAATTTTCTAAGTTCAAAAATTTAAGTTCAGAAAAGTTAAGTAAGTTTTTTAAAGAACATTCTTTAGTGGCAAGCTTCTGGAATTATGCAGAAGCTTGGCACTAAAGAATTTCTCTTAAAAAACAACTTAACTTAACTTTTCTGAACTTAGAAATTTTTTTGAACTTAAATTTTTTTTTAAGAAAATATGAACTGATTCAAATATAGAACAATACCCTATATTTGTTACCTATTTATATAAAATTTTTATGTTTTTTTATTTGTTTTTTAAAAAGATTTTAAAATATTTTAAAGCAATTTTATGTATTGTTTTAAAAATTCTTTTAAGTTGCAATAATCTATTATATAAATTAATCTATAATTCTATAATAATATAGATTTCGATCATATCATCTCGTGTAATAGTATCTTTAGTAAAAAAAGTCGTAGAAAACTTGCAAAATACTTGGTTAGGATGTTTTAATTAGATATGTGTGCTTTTTATATATTACACAAGTAATGGTTCTAATCGAGGCGCAAGTGAACAGAAACACGTTTTTTTTTTTGCTTGCTTTGATTTTAAAAAGAAAAAAAAGGGTAATTCATCATCTTTTCTTTTATAATTAATTATTTACTAAAACTTTTTATTTATTCTTTTTTTTTTTTTTTTTTTTTTTTTTTTTTTTTTTTTTTTTTTTTTTTTTTTTTTTTTTTATCTAGAGTTAATTTCATTACTAATTATTTTATAATTGTTTTTTCCCATAATTGATTTGTATTAATTTAACTAGTTAGCATTTTACGATACTTTGAATTTTTTTTTAAAACTTTCAAGGCTTGTATTTTTACATAAGTTATGAAACTATTTACAGATGACGATCGGTTATATATAGTATATATATATATATATATATATCTATATATATATATATATATATATATATATATATATATTATATATATATTTATCTCATATATATATATATATATATATTATATATTATATATATTATTATATATATATATAAGTAATATATATATATATATTATATAAATATACTATTATATCTATATATCACTGGGCGTCCGCACCAAATAGGGGCAAGGAGGGGCCTTGCCCCCCCCTGGAATTTGGGATCTGAATTTTTTTAAAATAATATATATATATAAAATATATATATATTATATATATAATATATATAAATATTATATATATATAGATATATATATTATTATATAATATTATTTACAGTTGGTCACCACCGCTCACGGGCACAGCCCTATTCAAAGAGGGGGTGTTAAACTCAACAAAAATTTCAAGCTACGCAAATTACGCAGATGAGCACAGACGCGGGCTTTCAAGTGAGGGAGATTAAATTGAGTAAGGAAACCACAGAAATGGAAAGAGAATTCCACGGAACAGAGGTGGCAGGAAAGAAGGGAGCGCAGCGAACTAGGCTGGAGTTACTAATATCAACAACAAAACTCATGTGCCGACACATGCACCCTTGTGCTACGAGGGCGTCGAAAGGTTGTGCACCGAGTGGAAAGTTCCCTCTTTTAGCCACTTGCCGCTTAAGGTACCTAAGAAAAAGAGATAAAAGCACGAGCTTGCGCCGGCAAAGATGAGAGGGTCATGAACTAGAAAGTACAGGTAAGTTTATAAGTCTTTTTTTTGCCTTGACTCGACCTATCCAAAAGCGGGTGAAACCAGAGCCCCCCAGATAGCGAAAGCAGTACTCCATACAAGGAGGTGAGAACCCTTGTAACTGAAGTAACTGTGAAGAGAAAAAAAAGTCTTGCAGTCTAAAACCGAACTCCCTTTTCTTTGGAGGCGCCCTAGCAACCGTGTGTGTGGGGTTTCAGACATTTTTTGTTTTCTGTTAAGGTGAAGGACATGTTTATATTGTCAACAGGAGAGACGAAGAGAACCGTCGAAAGAGATAGGAAAGTTATGAAGGTGTCCTTAGAGAGGGTAGATTTGTAGAAGTTTGAAGTTTTATAAGAAATTGAATTCTCACAAGCGTTGAGACGACCCCACCCGGAAGTTTATTCAGATCAGCGAGAATGGAATCGGAAAGAATTAAGACGAGAGGGCAATTCCTAGAAGTAAAGCAGGAGCAAAATTGCAAATGAGTTGAAGAGGAAGGGTCGAGTCCATCGGCCATATGAGTGGATAGAGTTAGATGTGCAGACGGGAAGATCATTAAATGAAATCAGAATAAAGTAGGAGATACGGACAGCACCTGAGGAACCCACTATTGAACAGAAAAAGAAGAAGTCGCCCCTCAACAACAGCTGATATTGAGTGATTTGAAAAAAGGCTAGACATAAGTAAGCAAGGAAGAAGGAAATCCAAAGGAGGGGAGCTTGGAGAGCAGTGACGCCTGCCATACCCGGTCAATTGCTTTGGATTATGTCAAGCGCCACGACGCGCAAGTTCCAAACGTAATTCCCTAGGACGGAAAACATAAATCCTTAGATAGGAAAGTATTCACCGTAAGATCCTCGAGCGCCGAAAGCATACTGGCGATCGAAAGAAGCGGAATGAGATGCAGATGGTCGCCCTAACAAAATGAAGAGTTGAGAAATGGTTTCAAAGATCTTAGATGGAAATACAAGTTAGAGCTATACGGCGATAGTTAGAAGGATCGAAGCGGCTTCCTTTTTTCGGAATAGGTGGGACATATGAGCGCTCCAGCACTAGGGAAAGTGCTGAGTACTTAGAGGCAATAGAGATATAGTTGAAGCGAGAGGAGGGGCCAGGACGGAGGCAAACTACTCCTCAGAGAACTCGGGGAGGTAATACCATCGGCCAACGACAGCCTTCCTAACGTTCATAGATTTCAGGAGCCCATGCACCCGATCAAATGTAATCTCAGGTAAAGGCATAGGACACCTGAGAAGAGAAGGAGGAGAAAGAGGAATGCCACGAAATCGCCAGGGTTGAGTTAGAGGAAAATAGGAGGCCGAAAGAGATTTGGCCCTTTTCATTTGGAGAATTAGCAACAGAACATCAGATCTGAATAAGAGGAGGAAAGGTAGATTTACAGACGTTTGTTGGAGATGTTTTTGGCAAGAGCCAGAAAGATTGTCAGTAGGAGAACCACAAGGAGCTTAGCGCACTTTCCTTTGATGAAAGCGCTTTGCTCGTCGAAGAGTATCCCTGCAACGATTTCTAGCCGAATGAAAATTAGCGAGAGTGATAGGAGAACGAGAATTTTTCCACCTCCAATACGCATTGTTCCCTAGCCTGAAGGCCAGAGAACAAGTCGATCGAACCATGGATTATGAGGAGAGAAAGATTTTAGTCGAAGAAAATGAACCTGCTCATCGCATCAACGATTACAGTCTCCCATCCTTGACGGAGAAGCCGAAGCGTCATCAGAGCTAAAGCAGTCATTCCAATTACAGTTAGCGTAGAAGTCGCGCAGAGCCCCCAATCGTCCCGATCAAAGTGCCAGAAAGAATGCACAGGGCAGGATGGAGCTTGTTTGGAGGAAAGTAATTAAATTAAGAGATATACAGTTTTGTGGCAGATTTGCCAATTAGGAGAACGAAGGTGGTGTAATTATAGAGGGAGAAGGACTAGTGGTGAAAACATAGTCAAGTGTGTTCAGAATTGGTTGGGAAGATCCGGAATGTGTGTGGGGTCTTTTTAAATTAGTTTGCTTCCAGATCGTCTGAGAAGTGTAATTAATTCGGCCTCTCCCCCTAAATCAGTATAGAAGGACCCCAAACCATTTCAGTGTTGCGTAACATTGAAGTCCCCTAAATAGAGGACCTCAATATTGGATGAGAAGATATACAGTCTCGTGAAGAAGTAGTAAGATATTCAAAAACGGCGTGAAAATCTGTAGGAGAACATTAGCAGAAGCACAAGATTATTATAGTAGAAGGAAGGAAGATTTTAGCAGACAAGCGGCCGAAGTTAGGAGATCGAGAATTTCCGGACCTGGTTACAGGAGTTTTTATGTTTACATAGGCACATACTCCACCCTTCAGACGGAAATTATGAAATAAGTTATAGTTGGATATATAAACGAGTTAGAAAGTCGTATATATATATATATATATATATTATATATATAATATAAGATATTAATATATATATATATAATATATATATATATAATCTAGTATATATATATATATATATATATATATATATGGTTAATAAGCTTTGCCCCCCCTTGGAAAATTTTCTGCGGACGCCCATGTATATATATATATATCGTTCAACTGTTAAATATTAGTATTGGTATTATATATCACATGTACTGGGAAAAAGTCGGAGACTTGTTCAATGTTTCCAGAGGTAAAACAGAGCTTATTAAAATAACAAAGTAGTTATTTCCT
>JABUQX010006117.1:22500-29034 GCA_015478945.1 Trachelipus rathkii
AACTGCTTTAACAATCATGTTTTAACTGCTTTTAAACTCATGTTTTAAGACTGCTTTAACTCATATGTGTTTTACTGCTTTAACTCATATGTTTTACTGCTTTAACTCATATATTTATTAACATTATGTTTTTTATTTTGTTTTAATACTTTTTATTTATTTTATTATTATTTTTATTTATTTTTATTATTATTTTTATTATTTTTATTATTTTATTTTTTTTTTTATTATTATACTTAGTGTTATTTTTACTTCATGCCTATTGTTTTTTATCTATTTAGAACGCACATACATCACACACACACACAGCACACACACACACACACACACACACACACACACTTACACTTATCACACATTCACTATGACACTTATACACACATTCACTATGACACTTACATTTACCCATAGACACTTACATTTACACTTATACACACGCGTCACACACACACACACACACACACACACTTACACTTATACACACATTCACTATGACACTTACACACACAATTCATATAACCTTACAT
The DNA here is from genome assembly GCA_015478945.1 of Trachelipus rathkii. Lineage (NCBI taxonomy): Eukaryota > Metazoa > Arthropoda > Malacostraca > Isopoda > Trachelipodidae > Trachelipus > Trachelipus rathkii. Next base: position 23,028 of record JABUQX010006117.1, read on the forward strand.
TTACCCAAAGGACACTTACATTTACAACTTATACACACGCGGTCACACACACACACACACACACACTTACACTTATACACACATTCACTATGACACTTATACACACATTCACTATGACACTTACATTTACCCATAGACACTTACATTTACACTTATACACACACACACACACAGATTTACTTACACTCACACACAGATTTACTTACACACGCAGATTTACTTACACTCACACAGATTTACTTACACTCACACACAGATTTACTTACACTCACACAGATTTACTTACACACACAGATTTTCTTAACACATTCACACACAGATTTACTTACATTCACACAGATTTACACACACACACAAACAGATTTACTTACACACACAGATTTACTTACCCTCACACCACACACACACGCACACTCACTTTACACATATAACGTATAATTTATTAAACATTTTATGTTTTAATTAAACACGTACATTTATATTACTCATTCAAATATAACTAAAATTATTTCAAAGTTTCTTAAAACTTCTATAATAAATCAATCATTATCTTTGAACAAAGAATTTATTATTAACTGTTATTACTATCAAGTTTTATATTATTTTTATAACTATCAAGTTTTAAAATAACTTTTTACTCAAAATTTTATGAAATTTTATTAAAAACATATTCTTTAACCCAAAAGCAATAAATCAGTAAATCAGTAGGGTCAGCCCCTAGCACCCCTCTACACCAAGCTTGCGCAGTTTGTTCCTATTGACTTACTGCTTTTCATCAGCTTTAGCCATGTAATAAGTATAAAATAACAAAATAAGTTCTTTTCTGCTAACATAACATGTATTTTTTTAAAATCTTTCTAGTTTCTTATTACAAAAAATAACAATTATTCACGTACATTTAAATTATTCGCTCGATGTTAACTAAATATATTAAAGTTTTTTTAAATAATTCGGATTTTCTTATTATTATTATTCATTAATCTATGTACATTAACAACCCACCACGAAAAAACACACCAACCCACTCCTTAAAGATACGAAACTGACCTCTCTCTGTAAAATGTGTTGAAATAACTACTTTGGTCTAAATTTAGGATAATCCTTTTTTGTAGCCCAGGGCGATTTAGGCCTAATTCAAGGTCAAAATATATTTCAAACTGACCTTTTTTCTGTAAAATGTGGTGCAATACCTACGTTAGGACTCATTTAGGCCTAAATTTAAGGATAAGCCTTTTTGTATCACAGGTGGATTTAAGCCTAATACCAGGTCAAAAGGTAATTCCAGTATACGACCAAGAATTTTTTTTTTAAATTAAATTATTTTTATAAATATATTTCAAACTGAAACAATGCTGGATCGGTGAGATCCTTTAAGCCAGGTAAGAAGGAAATGTTTTCCCTCCTTACTTGTGATTGGTCGGAGTAATCCTTATCTCAATTCACCCTCCACTGTGATTGGTCGAGAATTATTTTTTCGTCTTTTGAAAATTAACTTTGTTCTTTAAACTTGAATTTGAGCAGGTGTGTTTTATTTATCTTTTAGACCCAAACTCATTTTAAATCATAGTCATTTTAGCTGTTAAGCGGTGCACAAGTTTTCTGATTTGTATTAAAAGTGTTTTTATTTTTACTAAGTGTATATCATATTTATAATAAATACTTACATTGAGGAATAATTATTAATTTCACTAGAATAGATAATAATTAATTCACTAGATTTATAGTTAGATCACGTGAAGCAATAACGCAAGAGCGCCCAGCAGAGCGAGACCGCGGTTGCGGAAACCCGACGCAATGAACCCGCCGGCGTATATTACTACGCGGTCGCGAAAATATTTTCTTTATGATACGCGGTTGTAAACTTTCATTACATCATTTTTTTGTATTTTCAAATATACCGTTTCCTATATTATGAATCGTTCATTTTATTTCTTACTTGAATATTTTTAATTTTATTTATAGAAAATACCATTTCACTGGTAAGTTTCTTGAAAAAACATTTAGTTTTGAAAAGAACATTTTGTTTTGTAGAAAAGCAGTTTGGTTTATTTATCCTAAAGTTATAATTCTTTGAGGGAAATAGAACAATACTCCGGCTGTGACGTAGGCCATGTTCCTCTTTGTGGTATGCATTTAAGATCTTATTACTTTAAGGAATATAAAACAAGTTTTATATGCCTTAAAGTTACACCTATATACGACGTAGAGTTAATGTATAGAAGTTGTCCCATACCCTACCTTTTCAAGGTATGTCTTTACGGTTTTTAATCTTCTCTATGTATAAGTTATGAAAAAAGTTGTTTAATCTAAAATATTATTACATAATTACTATATTAATTAATTAAATACACACAATGCTTGTACATGCATAATAAACTTCCCCTCATTGTACAAACCGTAATTTCTCTTTATGGATTTTCCAGTATTGGTATCATATCATTATACTTCAAATTACATCGAAGTATGTAAGTTCATAACTCTTCTATATCAATGTTGTATGCATTCGGCAACCATCGAGAATATCTCCCTTGGTTTGTAATTAAACACTGATATACCAGGAACTTTAAAATAAACTAATGTGAATTGAACACATGTTATAAGGGTCGTAAATTATCCTTGATACCGTACACTACAACACTAATATTATACATACTGATTGAGAAGGCGTTCAAAAGATATCATCCTCTAGGATGTATGCCTAACCCCTTTGAAATCAACGCCCCATAATTTTCGCGAACCGCGTAGTAATATTACGCGCGGTTCATGCGTCCGGTTCCGCACCGGTCCGCCTTTGAGGCGCTCATGCGTTTTGCGCTTCAGCGTATCTACTATAAATCTAATTAATTATTATCTATTCTAGTGAAATTAATAATTATTTCTCAATTAAGTATTTATAATAAATATGATATACACTTAGTAAAATAAAACACTTTTAATACAATCAGATAACTTGTGCACCGCTTAAACCAGCTAAAATGAACTATGATTTTAAATGAGTTGGGGTCTAAAAGATAATAAAACACACCTGCTCAAATACAAGTTTAAAGAAAAAAGTTAATTTTCAAAAGACGAAAAAATAATTCTCGACCAATCACATACGAGGTCATATAGAGATAAGGATTACTCCGACCAATCACAAGTAAGGAAAACATTTCCTTCTTACCTGCTTAAAGGATCTTACCGATCCAGCATGTTTCAGTTTGAAATATTTTTAAAAATAATAATAATAAGCAATGAAGCAATATGATACAGGAATACCTTTTGACCTGGTATTAGGCTTAAATCAGCTCTGGAATACAAAAAGGCTTATCCAATTTAGGCTAAATTTGGCTAACGTAGTTATTTCACCACATTTTACAGAAAGAGGTCAGTTTGAAATATATTTTGACCTGGTATTAGGCCTAAATCGCCCCGGGGTACAAAAAGGTTTATCCTAAATTTAGGCCTAAAGTAGTTATTTCAACACATTTTACCGAGAGAGGTCAGTTTCGTATCTGTAAGGAGTGCGGGTTGTTGTGTTTTCTCGTGATGGATTGTCAATGTACATAGATAATAATAATAATTATAAAGAAAATCCGAATTATTTAAAAAAAAATATTTTTAGTTAACATTGAGCGAATAATATAAATGTAAGTGAATAATTGTTATTTTTAAATAAAATCTAGAATGATTTTTAATAAAATACATGTTATGTTAGCAGAGAAGAACTTATTTTGTTATTTTTATACTTATTACATGGCTAAAGATGATGTAAAGCAGTAAGTCAATAGAACAAAACGTGGCATAGCTTGGTGTAGAGGGGTGCTAGGGGCTGACCTTACTGATTTACTGATTTATTGCTTTAAGGTACGTAAAATATATGTTTTTAATAAAATTTCATAAAATTTTAGTAAAAGTTATTTTAAAACTTGATAGTTATAAAATTTATAAACAAAAAGTATTAACAGTTAATAATAAATTCTTTGTTCAAAGATAATGATTGATTTATTATAGAAGTTTTAAGAAACTTTGAAATAATTTTAGTTATATTTGAATGAGTAATATAAATGTACGTGTTTAATTAAAACATAAAATGTTTTAATAAATTATACGTTATATGTGTAAGTGAGTGTGCGTGTGTGTGTGTGTGAGTGTAAGTAAATCTGTGTGTGTAAGTAAATCTGTGTGTGTAAGTAAATCTGTGTGTGTAAGTAAATCTGTGTGTGTAAGTAAATCTGTGTGTGAGTGTAAGTAAATCTGTGTGTGTAAGTAAATCTGTGTGAGTGTAAGTAAATCTGTGTGTGAGTGTAAGTAAATCTGTGTGAGTGTAAGTAAATCTGCGTGTGTAAGTAAATCTGTGTGTGTGTGTGTGTGTGTGTGTGTGTGTGTGTGTGTAAGTGTAAATGTAAGTGTCTATGGGTAAATGTAAGTGTCATAGTGAATGTGTGTATAAGTGTCATAGTGAATGTGTGTATAAGTGTAAGTGTGTGTGTGTGTGTGTGTGTGCGTGACCGCGTGTGTATAAGTGTAAATGTAAGTGTCTATGGGTAAATGTAAGTGTCATAGTGAATGTGTGTGTGTAAGTGTCATAGTGAATGTGTGTATAAGTGTAAGTGTGTGTGTGTGTTGACCGCTGTGTGTATAAGTGGTAAATGTAAGTGTCCTATGGGTAAGATGTAAGTGTCATAGTGAATGTGTGTGTATAAGTGTCATAGTGAATGTGTGTATAAGTGTAAGTTGTGTGTGTGTGTGTGTGTGTGTGTGTGTGTGACCGCGTGTGTATAAGTGTAAATGTAAGTGTCTATGGGTAAATGTAAGTGTCATAGTGAATGTGTGTATAAGTGTCATAGTGAATGTGTGTATAAGTGTAAGTGTGTGTGTGTGTGTGTGTGTGTGTATGTGCGTTCTAAATAATAATAACAATAGGCATGAAGTAAATAACACTAAGTATAATAATAAAAATAAAAATAAATAAAAAAAATAATAAAAAAAATAATAAAAAAATAAATAAAAATAATAATAAAATAAAAAGTATTAAAACAAAATAAAAAAACATAATGTTAATAAATATATGAGTTAAAGCAGTAAAACATATGAGTTAAAGCAGTAAAACATATGAGTTAAAGCAGTAAAACATGAGTTAAAGCAGTAAAACATGAGTTAAAGCAGTAAAGCAGTAAAACAAAAGCATACTAATCCCCCCCCTTGGTGTTAGGTCCCACCTCTATTGATTTACTGATTCTGTTTTAAGGTATGTAATGTTAATAAATATATGAGTTAAAGCAGTAAAACATATGAGTTAAAGCAGTAAAGCAGAAAGTTAAAGCAGTAAAGCAGAAAGTTAAAGCAGTAAAGCAGAAAGTTAAAGCAGTAAAGCAGTAAAACAAAAGCATACTAATCCTTTAGGTGTTAGGTACACCTCTATTGATTTACTGATTACTGCTTTATAAAGGTTGTAATGTAGTGAGTTAAGCAGGAAGCATGAGTTAGCAGTAAAAGCAGAAAGTTAAAGCAGTAAGCAGTAAAAACGCATACTAATCCCTTAGGTGTTTGAGGTACACCTCTATTGATTTACTGATTTACTGCTTTAGGTATGTAATGTAATGTGAGTTAAAAGGCAGTAAAGCAGTGGTTAAAGGCAGTAAAGCAAGAAAGTTAAAGCAGTAAAGCAGTAAAACAAAAGCATACTAATCCTTAGGTGTTAGTAACATCTCTATTGATTTACTGATTTACTGCTTTAAGATGTAATGTTAATAAATATGTGAGTTAAGGCAGTAAAACAATGAGTTAAAGCAGTAAAACATGAGTTAAAGAAGTAGTAAAACAGTAAAGCATACTAATCCCCTAGGTGTTAGGTAATAACACCTCTATTGATTTACTGATTTACTGCTTTTAGGTATGTAAAGTATATGTTTTTAATAAAATTTCGTACAATTGTAGTAAAAATGAATGACTCATAGTATATTGAAATGAAAATCTTTGAATAGTTTACATTGATATCATATATTTCCGTTCGCCGGGTAAATTG
>JABUQX010006118.1:0-5000 GCA_015478945.1 Trachelipus rathkii
TTAATATATATAAATATATATATATATATATATATATATTATATATATATATGAGGAAAAATAGTAGGTCTTAGCATTGAACCCTGTGAGACACCAACTCTTCACTATTTCCCTGATGACTTATTGCCATTTTAGTAGTACCGCTGCATCTATTTCACAATCAGCTTTAGTCCAACCATATATTCTATATATATTATTATATATTATATATATTTATATATTATATAAATATATTTATTATATATATATAATATATATTATATATTATAATATATATAAGTTTTTTATAATATTTATTAAGGGGGTACTTTTTTTAGAAGAGATTTTCCAACAAGTGTGTAAAGGGTAAAGAACAACATAACACTTGGCATGTGTAAGAAATTCAAAACAATATCATTAATATCAGAATTTGGACTTGCCTCATATAGCAATGAAAGTTTTATATGTATGTCAGGGCTTTGGATTGATAAAGAATTTCAACAAAGGAAAAGTGGAACATTACAAAATTTTCACTAGTTTTAAGTGTTTTTCATTCAGAAGAAAATCATATGTCTGAGAAGTGAGGAAATATTTAAGAAGCTGGGATTTAAGAACAGAAAATTTCATGTTTTTCCTGACAGATAATACAACTAAACATTACAAAAGGTATGAGAGCGATAGGTGTTATATATGAGACATGTTTTATTCATTCCTTACAGCTATAATATATGATGCTATATTTCCTAAAAAATCAATTAAAGATTTAATTACTTTATGTAGGAAAATTGTAGGTCATTAGTAGATCACCAATTGCTACAATTAAGTTAACTGAAATTCAAAAATCTCAAAATTTGCCAATACACAAGCTTATCCATGATGTGGAAACAAGATGCATCAAGGATCTCATCATATTATATGCTGCAAAGGATCATAGAGCAAAAAATTGCAATTATTATATAATCTTCAAATTCGAAAAACAATCTAGATATCTTAAATGCAAATCACTGGAAGCTAATGGACGAATATAAATTAGATTGCTACAACATTTGCAAGAATTAACTGAAAGAGCGAGTGATGATGATGTAGATTTATCTTTCGTAATACCTGCAGTTAATGCATGCACTGAACGTACTGGTACCATTAAAGAGAAGAAACTTTATGTACTTGCAAAGTTCTAAATCCACAATACAAATTAGCTCCCTTTGATATTATTGAATCAGAAAAAATAAGTTATGCTCAAAGAAGAAGTAAACTTTTTATAAAAGCTAAAAAAAATATTACCATTAAGTTCAGATTCTGATGAGCAAAATGATGATCAAAATGATCAGTCTCATACAGATTCACATGAAGAATCTGAAAATGAAACGGCAGATACTGATAAGGAAACAAATTCAATTTTCTATAAGTGCTTTTGGGATGACATGCTCAAGAAATTGTCAGAAGAAAATGGAGATATTCAGATCGCAATTCAAAACCAAGTGGAACTGATCAAAGGAGAAAAAAGTTAAAATGCAAACGTAGAAGCAGCAGTGAGAGAAAACAACATGAATTAGAAAATACTATTCAAACTACTGTGGATAAATATTTTGCAGTACCACTTATGGAACGAAAATCGGATGCTGATCCACTGTTATGGTGGAAAGATAGAAAAGCTCTTTATCCTGATTGCATCTTACCTGAATTAGCTAGGAAATATTTCTCTGCTCCACCTTCAAGTGTATTTAGCGAGAGAATGTTTAGCCAAGCAGGAAATATTTATACAAGTAAAAGAAATCGTCTTTCTCCAACACTAGCTGATCAGCTCCTGTTTCTTCATCATAATTTAAGAGCATTTGATTTTAAATATTAGAGAATGGTTACTTAAATAGCAATGCATAAGCTATTTAACTTTCGCTTTCAACTGACTTTGGGTGTTTAACAATAAAATTTAATTCCTTAAAAATTTTTTTCCCCCCTTTCTAGTATTTTTATTGTGACAACTATACATAACCCAATAGCAGTTTGCTAAAACCTTATATATAATAATATATATATATATATATATATATATATATATATATATATATAATAATATATAGATATAATATATATATTATATATATATATATATATATTATATTATATATATATATATATAATATATATATATATATATATATATATATATATTTATATATATATATATTATATATTATATATATATATATATATATATATATATATATATTATATATATAATACTATATATATATATATATATATATATATATATATATATATATATATATTATATATATAATATATATATATATATATATATATATATATATATATATATATATATATATATATATATATATATTATATATTCAAAATGTTAGTTGTTAAAACTTAAAAGTCTTTAATAATTTAAAGGATTAGGATATATATCATTATTTTTATTATTTTTTAGTCTTGTGGTCAGATATGGCCTGTAGTTTAAAAGTTCTTTTATCAATTTTATTTACCTATTTTGTATTGCATTTTTAAAGCTAGATTTTCAAAGTGTATTTTTTTATGGTGGTAGTCATTTATTGGATATCAAACACTTTTAGTGTTTATAAAATGATTAGTCAATTTAGTAAATGGTGTCATATAGGACTATTCATATTATTATATATTATTATAGTTATAATATTAGTTATTAGTTTGACTTAATATTATCACTACAACAAAAAAATATTAAAATAATTTTTTTAAACATTTTGTATGAATAAGTTCTTCTAAATAAATTTATTTCATTAAATGTGTCATTATTACTTTCAGTGAATTATAGCTATTTTTATTTTCGAAACTACCTTTTAAAATTATAGGTCTCCGGCCGGAGAAAGCCGCAGACTAGTGGTCTCCGTTGGTTGGAGCCGGAGATCTTTAAAATGGCCGGAACTCCGGCCAAGCCGGAGCAGGAGCCGGAGATCCGGTGCATCCCTATTGGAAATAAATAGCCTTTTACTTGTATATGCTGAAATATCTATAAAATACATATTTATCCCTTAGCATAGTCATTGTGTATAGCGATATGACATAAATTTCTCAAAATATCATATTTATTTAAAGAAATATGGTGAGAAACTACAAACCAAAGGGCAAGATCACCTGCCAATACACAGAAGATTATATGGCAAGATTATTATTATTATTATTATTATTATTATTATTATTATTATTATTATTATTATTATTATTAATTTTAATAAAAAGAAAATTGTTATGCTATTTTGAGAATTCTGCCAATACACAGAAGATTATATGGCAAGATTATTATTATTATTATTATTATTATTATTATTATTATTATTATTATTATTATTATTATTATTATTATTATTATTATTATTATTATTATTATTATTATTATTATTATTATTATTATTATTTTTTCTTTCATTAATTTCTTGAAAGGGTTTCAATCAAAAAAATTTTAATTTTTGTATTTTTATATTAAAGATTTACAGTAAGGAACTAATACTTTTCATTAACCTGTTTACAATTTCATAATATTTAAAATATATTATTTCCATATACTAGTTACTTAGAGTAAAGAAAGAACTGCTAAAAAGCACATTAAACAGGTGAAAAAATTTCATGTTCCCAAATGCCCGCCTCCAATATATATATATATATATATATATATATATATATATATTTATTAGTATCTGTTACATGTTGAACTAAAGTGTATATATATATATATTATATATATATATATATATATATATATATATATATATATATATATATATATATATATTATGTTAGTGTAATTGGTTGTGACTAAATTGGTTGTGAATACGATGCAGCGTGTACTACTATAATGGCAATAAGTCATCAGGGAAAAATACTGAGTTTAGTTCTCAAGGGTTTCAATGCTAAGACCTATATTTTTTCCTCATATATCATATATATATATATATATATATTATATATATATATATTATATATATATATATATATATATATATATATATATATATATATATATATATATATATATATATATTTATATATATATATATATATATAATATATATTATATATATATATATATATATATATAATTATATATATATATTATATAATATATATATATATATATATATATTATATATATATAATATAATATATATATATATATATATATTATATATATATATATATAGTAGATGATTTTAGACCAAAGGACTTAACTGAAAGATCATTAAGATATTCTAGTTAGCAGATGATACCAACAGCTCCTCAGTATTGGGTGGGCAAAAAATTGGCAAATGAATTTTTAAACAGTAAAATGTGGTATGGTATTTTACGCAAGGTTAGAACAGGTTATGATTGGGTTTTTTTTAAAGTTTCATTAAATATTGAATGCTTTAAAAACTTTATTTTAATGTTCCTTACAAAATGTTTCAAACCTTCTTAATGATATCCGAGTTCCTAGGGCATGTATTCTAGCGCTACTGTGATTATTCTCCTCAGCGGATCAGCCATAATATACTAAATTATATATATAATATATATATAGTATATTATATAATATATATATATATATTATATATATATATATATATATATATTATATATATATATATATTATATATAATATATATTATATATATATTGTATAGTGCATAAAAAAGTCATATTGGTAAAAACTAACTATTGAATTATTGATAATTAGGTAATCAGTCTGATTTAGGATAATGCTTAATGCAGATATCAATATTTTAAGAAAAGATAATCGATTTTATAATATTCCCATCTAACAGCGTTGCCATGTCTTTTCAATTAAAGAATGTGTTCGAATGCATCGCAATCGATTATTTTAAAAAAAAAGCCAAATATGTTTCTTCAATTTATGTAGCATATTTACACAAATAAAAGAATTAATTTACTAGTTTATTTGATATACGATATATATATATATATGTATAATATATATAAATATTATATATATATATATATATATATATAATATATATATATATATA
>JABUQX010006119.1:0-27500 GCA_015478945.1 Trachelipus rathkii
TAATTGTTTACCATTCATGCGATTTTTTGAATCCCCCTTATATTATATTTATATGAGGGATATTACCAGTATTTATTATATAATATAATAGTGTAATAGTATAATATATATAGTATAAGTATATATATATATTAGAGAGGCGCATAAAGTTAATATTTTAGTATAATATAGTATATTATATATTTATATATATAGTATGATGTTAACCATATAGATGTTTATTAAATTAGGCAAAAAAATCATATAGGTTAAATATATAAATATAGTATAGTTGGGGTGATTAATTGAGCATTGGCGGAACGTGCCTGACTGAATTCACTTTTTGCACTTGAATGCGTAGCTGCGTCTCTCTTCGAACCACAGAGAACGGTTATCTATCACGGCCAAACATGAATGGCGTCTACCGATCAAATTAACAATCAATTAAGAGTTTTTTAAAACAATATATTTTCGCAAAGTATTGCGCTGCCAATAATCTAACTACCAAGGTACGTATGGTGAAGTGAAATGGTTGCATGAATCGTGTTATTTAATAAGGTTGATCAAGTAGGCTACGCCGAGACCGTGTAGGTCCACATACCGCATCAAAATGCGATCAAGTGGCAATAGTAGGGCAGACGTGCAGAGGCCAAATTTTCATAGTATTTTCATAATAAGTGGTTAGCAATAGGATAATGAATAGAAATACGATCTTAGATCTATGCGCGTTTATTTATTTATGTGCGTATCCATAGTATTGTTTTTGTACCACGTAATTAGAGGCAAAATAATAACCTGATGCATGTGTTTTTTGTAATAATACGGTAAATAGCAGGTCATGTATAAACTGGTATTTGCCGTATTTAACCCGAGGTGGGCATAAACGGCCCAAATTTTTGTAGGCTTTAGAAAAACTATACGCTAACCTTGGGTAGGTTTAAAGTCCTCTGTTTAGACCTCTATAAATAATTTACGCACGCATGCAATGTCGCTATATAATAGTATGCCAGCAATATTTATATATTTGCCAGCATGTTATTATGAGCTAATGCTAACCCAATACCGAAACATTCAATGTCGCTGTATAATGGTATGCCGGCAAATATTTATATATTTGCCAGAATGTTATTATGAGCTAATGCTAACCCAATATCGAAACAATTAATGTCGCTGTATAATAGTATGCCAGCAAATATTTATATTTGCCCAGTGGCTTCTTATCCCCTCGCACATAATACAAAAAATGTTTCAAATTGTGACACAAAAAAATACAGCAATATATAAAAAATAAAATTCTTAAACCTCTATCATATATATATCATATATATATATATAATATATATATAATATAGATATAATATATATATATATATATATTATATATATATATATAATATACTCTGCATGTGGGTATCTTATGTTCGTGTACGCGAACTGGTTAAAATTCGTAATATCAACAAGTAAACATCATCTCAAAGAATGCATTTATTAGGTTTTCCTGCGTAGTAATTCATACCATAGAAACGCGATGAATCCGGAGCCCCTCCCTCCCGCAAACTTGTTTTTTATATAGGAACAGGGGTCCAAGTCCCTACTGATAAATAGCAAGCTGTAGAATAAAGAGAATAAAAACGAAGTCTTTCAACACTCCCAACTTCATAATAGACTTCCTCTCTCTCACAAATTTATAAATATATATTATAATGAAGTTATTTTGAAGCAACTATATATAAGTATATCTATATAGAAATATATAATATATATAATATATATATAATAATAATATATATAGTATATATATAATATATTTAATAATAAATATAATATAATATATATTAATATATATATTATAATAATATATATATATATAATAATATATACATAAATACTCGGTCGTTTAACTTTGAAGCATTGATATTATTGGAAAGTTAAGTCTATCTTTGTGCTATTAAATTTGGTAATACATTATGCTTATAAAAATAGGGAGACTCATCACTTTTATAACGAACAAACGAACATTGTTCTTTTGAACTATTTCATGGAAAGTTCATGACTAGTCGTACCTTACCACACTGTTTTTATCAGTTTTCAATCCAACATTTAAATACAAGTCATAACAAATGTCTTGACTATTTTATTTAAAACCTGATAATCTAATAGTCAAGATACAAGTATAGCTTAAATATCCTTTGACTAATAAATGCTAAACAACCTGCAAAGTACAAAATCCATAGAAAATCAGATATTGTCTGTACTGAAGGTATTCGATTCGGAAAATGTTGATTAGGTAGAATGCACCATGTCGAAAATATGACCAACGACCTACTAGAACAGCGGAAACTCTTGACATTTTCTTTCAACATCGACCGAAAGACACGGATACTTTCTTAGGAAATCAATAAGTAAATAAATATCACCACTAATCATCAAGAAGAGGGGGGGGGGGGATAGGATTACTCCCCCAGTCTATCAGTTCCATGAGGAATGCGTTGGAGAATTGACCTTAGCTGCCCTTTTATCAACCAGCGAACGCACATTGGGAGAAATTTCTTCTTGCTTGAAGAATGTTGACATAAAACTCTTATTGTTTCCGTTCATCTGCAACAACCACTAGCAAACATGTTTCGGATGCAACAAAAATAGGAGTGTTTAGACACTGGAAATGATGTTCGACCCAGAAGAAAGTTTTGATACGTGAATCTCATAAAGTGAAAGATTCTTTGCACCATCTGACAGAAGGGATGGACGGGATAGAACATATGGGCATTAGAAGTTGCAGTACGTAACGTACCAAACCCTCAATCAACAGATTTCGATTCTGTTGAAACGTACAACCGAAGCAGTCTGTTAGCTTTAGCCACTTGCATGGCTTAAGGCACCCGGCTGTGCAGTTTTCAAATTATCCTGCATATATATGACTACATTTGTACCCTTGCCTGAATTAATACAATTTTAGAAATACACGTCAGAATCTAGATCTTTTCGTCAACTGTTTCAAGAACATCCCACTACAGACCGGAAATGGCTGAAATTAATGATGGTTTTGGTCTGAGGATCAAATAAGAGCAGTTTGGTTATAGGTCCTTCATGTGACGATGGCCTTCCCATCAACAACACTAAATAACTTCCTGAGTAGCAGTTCATTAAAATGCAACATGCATATTAGCCATGAGTGTCTTTTAAGATTAACTCCAACAGTGGATATTCCATTCTTGTAACCCGTATTCACAGGAGTTCCATCGGCAAATCACTGCTCTTAAAGTCTCTGAGATCTTGTACGTTCAATAATACCCAGAATTCATTAAATACATCTCGAATCTTCCGATTAGACAACGTGATCGATGTAACGCATCTGGAAATGACACTAGCACGTAATGTTCCTCTCTAACTTTTCTACGCACACCTCCAGTATCGACAAGTTTCATCTATTTTTCCATCGAAATGCAAACCATACCTCTGTGTTGCAGCAAAGCTCCCTCTGAACTGTTGCTCTCCCGTATTTTCTTGGCTTGTAAACTTACTTGGATCAACAAACGTTTGGTGACAGAATCCGAGGTCCTTAGGCAGCATTAACTAGATACATCATCTCTATGCTCACATTGCCTCTCTAATGCTTAGCATAACTCAGGATACTGGTTCTATTTGAGGTGACATTCTTCCATTTCTTCTGATTCTAAGAAAATTATTCTTCTAGCACATCACTCTCACTGCTTGATAATTCAACTAACACATTTTTGCGTATCTTTGTCTCATCTTACTTTCAAATGCCAACGTTCCCTTTTCCTTTCCTGAAGTTCCGAATTTTTTATCTTGCTTGTCCACCTTTCCTATTATCATGCTTCTTGAAGTGTTTTGATCAAGCAAATTGCCATTCCAATACAGATTCCTTATTGGGACATTGACATGGATACTTCAACTAACATATGTAACACACTTGCCACGCGCTAATTCGAAAGAGACGAAAACATGATTTATTATCTGAATATGTTAGAGAAATTGTTCTTATTCTTGATATTTCATCAAATCATTGACATTCACTATTAGTCCTCTTCACTTCACATAACACTTCAAATTTATGTTGAATGCCTCTTTAATTGAATGCTTTAACTCTGTGCCACTAACTTTGGGCTAGATGATAACACTGCATCTTTGTGACTACTTGATGGAACTGTAGCCTCCTAAAACATCCTCACCATGGTACTGATTCGACAGTGTTGTGATAACCGAATATGCATGCCTGTCTTTATCCTGTTGCACAATCCATGATACGTCTTGCATAATATTAATTAAAAACACGGGCAAACCCACAGCTATCTCCACGTCTAATAGTCGGATCTGAAAGAGACAAGAAATGCTCTCAATTAGTATAAACCAAATTTTGAAAACCAAAGCATATAAAATTCATAACTAAAAATATAAAAAATGATGTAAAACCCTTTAAAAAAACGTTGGGCCCCCTAGGCATTGAGTAAATGCAAAATGATTTTTCTCAACTATTTAGCAACATCGGGTGCCTTTTTGATCCTTTTATGTTGAATTCTTCTTCTCGGGCTGACCAGTTTCGCCTGGGAAAAGGTATTCTTGTTCAGTTCGGTTCCAACAGAGAATAACCTTCAATTGGTTACGGGGTTCTGTTGGCAGAATATTCCCAGGTTTATGACCGGCATAACTCGTCATTGTTGAACTATCAACCCGAATTGTCCGTCATGCATTGTATCCCCTACCATCAAAGATGTATGTGAATTAATTCAATGTAATAACCTTACAACGTAAAGAGATGGACGGTTATATCCCTGCCATTGATGATGACCAACGGTTCAGTTCTATGGTATTAAAGAGTTCTGCTACGCACGTTAATCAACAACAACTAGCATTAAAAAATCCTAACCTCAAGTGGCCAGATAAAAGATATTAATGATGAACCACAACTATATTATTGAGAAGGCGGGCGACGCACACCCTTTTTAGGTAGGGTGGAACGTCAACATTGGATTTTCCCACTATGCTCAGGATGGTCTGCACTGCAAGGCAGAGTGTGTGCTCTCCTTTTTCTGGGCCAATCCTTCATTGTGTAGCTGAATCGTCCCGGTTCGGCAAGAACGGCCGTCAGGACCATCTGGTATTTCGCAAGTCGCATCCAATAATGCGCATGATACATCTGGTATTCAACAAGTAGCCTCCAGTGATTCACCTGATAAGTATGGTATTCCACAGGCAACCTCCAATAGTTCGTCCTATGCTTTTGGTATTCCATCTACCAGCGCCACTGTTGTTTCTGCAGTTTCCGGGGACGTTAAGATCAAGACCCTGGATGGCAGTGTCTGATTCCTCGGTTGTCACTGTGGTTCCGGCTGTGGTGTTAATCATTGATCAAGCTGTGGGGAGGAGGGATTGCACTCGACTTCGGCATTGACACCTCTACGTCACACTGCTTGAACCTACCTTCAGGGTTTGGAGGAGAACTGCAAGCCTTAGTACTTTGGTACTGGAAGATGATGGAAGGCATGCAATCGCCTTCCGGTTGACCTGGTATTCCAGGTTGTAAACAGGTTAGGAGTTGGGGATGGAAAAATATTATGGACAAGTTAAAATTTATTTTTATGCTGTTATAAAGGTATTAATTATGTTCATTATATATCCGACTGATATTTCGAGTAATTCATGTCACTAATTATGTAAATTGAAAAAAATAAAAAAAATTTGTTTGATTGTATCTCGGGTATTTACACGAGTGTTATATTAATTTATTCCGTGCATTGACAGCTGTAACTTTTTTGTCTATTGAATTGAATTCGGGTGCGCTGAACACATAGGTAATTTGGGTGCGCTGAACACGAATCTGCACTTAGTTTTTCTATAGTCTCAGATTTGCACAATAGACGTTGCCCCCTTTTCCGTATTCGTAGGAAAGATTTCACTCAATTTGCTATACATGTGTTTTTTGTAGCCACATATAATTATTATTATATAGTATATATTATATATATTCAGTATATATTATATATATATATATTTAATATATACTATATATATATATATATATATATATAATAGTATAATATTATATAGATTATATATATATATGCATATATTGGCATAGTATTAGCCTTTTTGTATGTTTGATTATGCACAAGCAACTAATAGTTTTTTTGTTCTTAACATTTTAACTCATTTAAAGTAATATACCTCAGATAGCTAATTTTCATTTATAAAATAAGTATTCTTAATATACCTTTAAATAGGTTCGCAGCAATCACGCTATATGCCATCAACTAGTAGAAATTTAATTGCAAAAATAACCCCGATTTCTTTTGTTACATTTGTGGATGCCCTTTCCACAATCAAAGTGGAAATATAACTGACTTTGTAAGAAAAGCTTATTTACCTACTTTGGTATACAATTAGGTGATCAAGATTAAATTGTGGGCACCACATAAAACATTTGCACTGTATGCATCGAAAGACTTCGACAATGGACAAAGGGGTCAGAATCAAAAATACCTTTTGGAGTTCCTATAGTACGTTTTTTATTTCACAACACCAAGCAATTTGTGATACCGTTGATTTTAATAACATTTTATTTCATAACAGGTATGGCGGGAGGCAACTAACCATGAGACCAATTGTTACTATTACAATGTCAATCTTTCGGGCTACAGCAAGAATAGTAAAGAATTTATCCAGTACCCAGATTTTGAGTCCGTCCGCGATATATATATATATATAGTTTATGTACCGTTATATAACGTGATTTTAATAACATTTATTTCATAAACAGGTATGCTGGAGCCAACTAATACCATGAGACCAATTCGTACTTTGCAATGTCAATCTTCGGGCTACAGTCTCAATAAAGTACCAAGTATCCAGTGTCCCAAATCTTCGGAGTTCGCGATACCTGTTTCCACATTCAAATGAAATTCCAATTCCAACATTTAAAGGCTTGCAACCTCTTCAAGAGGTCGAAAGATGTCGTGAAAATATTGTTGAGTTACTCAGGAATGGCAGACACACTTTGACCTTGGCCTATTTTGAAGCGTTAAAAAATGTTCTGCCTCAGAACATTTAACTAGGCCGATGCTAAATGTCTTGTGAGGGATCTGAATCTTGCCCAAAACTGGCTTCGGATCTTATATCTTAAATATTAAACATGTTCTTTAGAACACATATTTCCTTTTACAGAAAAGAGAAGAAGGGTTCTAAATATTTTAAAACAGAGTGTAATTTAGTATAGTGCTGCGATGACTAACGGGTTGTTAAGGAGATGGGAATTCGTCTTACTCAATCCCAATGGACTGGCGCTTGTTTTAGACAGCTCCTCGAAAAGAGTCTGAAATGTGTTGATGCACAATGCCAATTTTTAACGGCCCACTAGCTATTCTACAAAGGCTAAAGGAGAGATTGAACATATAAAAGGTACTACTCTTATCAAAATATATGGGAGCCGATATGCCATATGGTGTGGATCCCTTTTAATGATGACGTCAATATCTGCTCGTTGTGCGGGTATATAATATCCAATGTTTCCTCTGTTTGTGGGATAGCAGAGCTAAATAAGAACATTTTTGCAAGAAAATCTGGCCAGCACGAACTTTACTTACAGTCGGAGAAAAAATATAATTAAACCACCTTTAGTGAGCAGAGACAAAATATTTCTCTCCATATCAAACTAGGTCTTATGAAACAATATGTGATGAAAGCTTTGGATAGGAACGGCGAATGCTTCAAATATACTGTCCATATATATATCTCTATATGTATGTATGAGAAAATTAGGGCTTGAAATTTTTGATGGTCCACAAATAACATATATAAGACATAATTCCCTAATGTCGAAAAGAAAAAAAATGCGTGGTTATCATTCGTAAACTTGATAAAAAACTTTCTAAGTAACTATCGTGCAGATAACTACGTAGAAATTGTGAACAAACTTATAGGAGACTACAAAACATTAAATTGCAATATTGAGTTTAAAAATACATTTTGATAGTCGTCTGAAAACTTTCCAAACTGAATTTAGGTGATGTAAGTGACGGAGCAGGCTGAAGAGATTCCAGGCCAAGATCTTAAAATTATGTGGTTAAGAACGTTATCATGGTCGGTGGATCTTTGTCATGATGGCGATACTGTTGGACTAGAAAAAGAGACCTGGAATCAACAAGTAAGCATGCTAGGAAATCTTATAAAAGGATTAAAAAAAAAAAATTAAACGTTTTGTAATGTAACTTTGTAGCATAAAGGTATTTCTAGAATATTTATGTCATATTGTTATAGTTTGAACTATTTCTATTCATGTGTGTTGAAATAAAGATTACCAGATGACAAAATTTCAAACCCTGATTTTTAAAATCCTTGAAAATGGGCCATAGACTTATAAAAGGAAACTTGTGTTTCCCGAAATTAAACGTTTTTGATGTAACTTATTTTTGCATAAAGGTATTTCTAGAATATTTATGTCAATATTGGTATAGTTTGAACTATTCTATTCATGTGTGTTGAAATAAATATTACCAGATGACAAAATTTCATACCCTGATTTTGAAAAACCTTGAGAATGCGCCATAGACAGGACCTGATAGAGCAAATCCGACTTCAAAAACGTGATCAGCGCACCAAAATCAAATAGAATCAAGTGTAAGATTTCATTC
This sequence comes from Trachelipus rathkii, assembly GCA_015478945.1. NCBI lineage: Eukaryota > Metazoa > Arthropoda > Malacostraca > Isopoda > Trachelipodidae > Trachelipus > Trachelipus rathkii. The sequence goes on from JABUQX010006119.1 coordinate 8,628, forward strand.
AATACAATACGTGTTATGCAGTGTTATTTATTTTTGTTTTCTTGCATCTATGTATTAATTCGTTCTATTTATGATATCCCTATTTTTGCGTAATTGGGTAAGGTAATGGAGTATGTACATATTCTATAATTTACATTATGAGACAATAAAATGGTCTTTTTCAAATGTATTATGATATTCCATCCTTGTAATCCTCCCTTAGCATGTCACCCGTTAGAAATTTCCTTGGCGTTGGATGGATTTTTTTTTTTAAGTGGCGTAACCGCTGTTTTTAAAGTGTTAGTTTGGTATTATATTGTTTTTTATGTAGGTAGACGACCTTCTAGTGGGGTAGTGTAAGGTTGCGTAATTTATCTCTCTATTTTTTTTCCAGGTGGTCGTGTGTAACGAAGTAGTAGTAGGAGAAAGATCAAGTAGCAAGAGAACTGAGAAGTTTGCTAAGTATAGAAGTGGAGCCTTGTTCTGACTCCGGATGAGTACGTGGTCAGGTGTGCTTGACCGGATGCTCATCGCATATTAAATTCCAACAAGGTGCATTTTCTGTATTTGCAGGTTATTCATTGGCGAATTAATTTATATTGATTTATTTGATAGCGTGGATTAAATTTATATATTCTGATTGGTGAATATATGATAAGATATTCCTTCTCGATCTGTTTGAAATTCCGTCAATTTTATATTTTGATTGTTGAAGTTTTAATACGGTATTTCTTGAGGATATTATTGTATACTATCGAAGTTTTTGAATTACACATCGTAAGTCTATAATTAATAGGGTAAGGGATTGAGGTCGGAGAACCGTGGTGGTCATGCAACAGGTGCCCAGCGTCCAATCCAACGATTAGGATACGTACCATCAAGATACTGGCGAAATGGCCTCGCAAATTAAGTTGGAGCTCCATCATGCATGAACTCAAAGGAAATTAATCGAGTTCCGGTAATTTATTCCGTAGAACTGTGAATATGACTGGGCGTTCATGTGCTTCGGTAACACATATAGTTCGATAAGGCTGTTACCAATAATACCAGCTCACAAATTAATCCGAAATTTGTGCTGGTGCCTGCTAAGGAGTATGCCATGGGGATTGTTATGTCCAGATGTGGTTGTTATGGAAATTTGTAATTCCATCCCGGCCAAATGACACCTCATCTGTGTAGAGAATTGATGACGCATCATCGTTATTGGTTTGTTGTTGGAACCACTTTCAAAACCACAAGTGGTGCATAATCATTGGATGTGAGACATTGTACACGTTATAAATGATAAGAGGCAATGTAATATTCTCATCGCGCAGTACGTTCAAAATGATTCGATGTAACACATCATGACGCCGGGCAAGGGCTTTGGAGCCGGCTCTGCGATTCCTTCCACCGTCCAGGAGAATAGCGTTCACTCTCTCGCAGGTGTACGAACGATACGAGGTCCAACGTCGGTAATAGGTTTCGGCTGTCCAGTTTCATTCAATCTCCGAAAGCCGTCAGAGAAGTTCGTGCGATGGGGATGTTTTCTATGCTGACGCGACGCGACACATTCTTGCTGCCTCACGACCGTTCCCTCGTCAGTATGTTAATAACAAGTCTACCTGTTTACATAACGAATATCAAACCACCGTCATAGTACCAATGAAAATGTTATACCGTAATACATAGTGCACACACTCCTTTCCACGGATAGCTTATGACTTATGATAGCTATAATCCTGACGGACAGTGAGATCACCTTAGTTAGGAATTTATACCATGTTATACTCTTTCCATTGAGAATGTACGTAAATTTTACCACGCTTTGGAGTAGATCACATATGGATCATAATTTGTCAATCTATGTAATTGTACTGATTTTTAAACCATTGTATTCCATGTTTAGTATTTTACTGCAATTTTTTTATGTGGTTCTTAGAGCGGTAGAATATGATATGATAGAGGTAGGGCAATCAGTAGGCTATTTAAAAAAAATTAAAACTCCAGTTTAAGCACAACAGCAAATCTTTGAGAAGTTTAAGCGCTCTCCGGTATTACCAGATGAAGAGAAAGGGCTGAATGAAGCGGCAAATGTCTCGATCTATGTGCATGTAACGAATATTATTACATTCAATGTTTCATAACGTCACAAAGTTTGTCGGTATACTCAGTATTACCCTATACTATAATATATATATATCATTATATATATATATATATTATATATAATTATATATATATATTATTATATATAATATCTACCCTATATATTATATAATTATATGGTAAATGTGAATTTAATGGCTCGTTTTCTTGCGTAGTTTTTTCTTTGTTGAAAAAGATTAAAATTACAGCAATAATTGAACAAAATTAAATTACTTTAATGGTGTGAAGTTCATTTAATCTTTAGTTCTCTACTTCTTTTTTTTAATTTTTAGGTAGAATCGTATGGCACTTTAATTAATTTCCCCCTTATATATATACTATATATCATATATATATATATATATAAATTATTATATTATATATAATATATATAATATATATATATATATTGTGTGTGTGTGTGTGTCGTGTGTGTGTGTATGTGTGGGTGTGCGTGTGTGTGTGTTTTGTGTGTGTGTGTGTGATAGGAGTGATAGCAAGAAATATTTGGTACGAATTTTCGTTTAGACCGCATAGAAATAAGATAGAAAATGTTATTTATTTATTTTTTTTGACTAAAGAAATACCCCCGGGTAAACCGCAAAGATGGAAGGAGTCGGGGTCTCTCGGCCTGGCTCGACCCCTAAAAACAAAAAAAAGACAAAAAATAAATTTTTTGTCTAAAATTGGGTCCACTGATTCAGTAAATGTCATTTGTTTTAGTCGGGGTCTCTCGGCCTTACCGGTAGACGACGGGTCCCCCCTCTGTCCCCCGAGGCAAAAAGAAAAAAAAATCCTTTCTAAAATTGTCCACTGATTACAAAAATCGTTATTTGCTTTAGTGCTAAGGATTGTAGTTCTCCTAATCTAATGTCTGTCCTAAACGTAAACTGGCCGATAAAATTTAAACAAAGTGCCAAAAAACGTACAAAATACTTTCTTCCAATCACTCTTCACCTTAGCCTATAATATATATAATATATATCATATTATATATATATATATATATATTATATATATATATATAATATATAATATTATATATATAATATATTAATATATATAATTAAATATAATATTATATATTATATATTATATATATATATATATATATATATTATATTATATCATATATATTACACAACATTTTTTCTTTTAAAAGGAACATTAATTTAGAAATAAAAGGCTTAATCTTTATAAATAAACTGACATTCTAATCATTTTTTTTAAAACTAATCAAAGTAAGCATTACTTAAGTTGTAATTATAGATTTATAATTTTTTTTTACCCTAATCATGAAAAATTTAAACAAAATTATAAATACTTAACCTAAAATTTTGTGACTCAGAAAAACGCGAGCCATTACATCATATGCAACCATCATATAATATATAAATATAATATATATATATATTACTATTTATATATATATATATATATAGTATATATATTATTAATCTATTATATATATTATATATATATAATATTATATATATAATATAAATATATTATATATATATATATATATTATATATATATATATATATCACTCACGTGTTTTTGTCCCTATTAGGGGTCGGCACTGGGGAACTAATAGAAAATCGAACTTAAAATCTGGCTATCTTCACCTGACGCCAAGACCAAGTACACCGGCCAAGTTTTATTTCATGTCCCCCAGAAAGATAACCCATACCGCTACGCAGGGGATTGAACCCACGCCTCTCGGTTGAAAGGCAACGCGTCAACCGCTACGCCATAAGGCGATATATATATTATACTATATATAATATATATATATATATATAATATATATAAATATATACTATCTATTCAAACACTTATAAAGTATCGCGAGTATATAATATATATAAATAAAATACATTCACAGTTTCACACACTTCACGGGCAAAGCCCTATTCACGGAAGGATTAACTAAAATGAACTAATTTTAATAAAAAAATTATTTTTCATACATCCAAAATATAATTTATATATATATATATTATATATCATATCATATTATATATACTATATATAATATATATATATATTATTATATATATATATAATTATTAATATATATATATATATATATAAATATATATATATATATATAGTTTAATATATATATATATAGTATATATATAATATAATTATTTATTATATATATAACTACTATATATATATATATATATATATATATGATATATTCAGGGATCGTAACTGAACCAAGAAAAGAGGCGATACGATAACGATACTGCTATTTTTTTCTATGTGCCGATACCCGATACGCGATACTTTAATTTAATCATACATAAAACAGAAGTAATAAGATAGAACATTTGTGTAATGCTAGGCAACCTCTTATTTCATTCCCTGTAAAACCAATACTTAGTCATTTTTTCATATTTGGTTGCCCCAAGTATACTTTATTTTAATAATTAAAATAGCTATCTTTAAGGAATAATACAATTGCAAATTACATATTCATCAACTTTTTTATGTTGTGGGCTTTATTCAAAAAATTATTCCATTTCTTTTTCAGTAAGTATTAACAGAGCTTAGCTACTAGCTTTTATGTTTTAACATGATTACAATTACATGAAGATTCTTTAAATAAAGATAAAAATAATGAAAGAAGAGACCTCAATTAGTCAGCTGAAAAGACAAAATAAAAATAAACCGATCAAACATGAATACATAATATAACAAATTTAGCTATAAAGATAGATATATTCAATACTCAAATTCAAAAATCTTAAATTGTGATGCAAAAACATTAAGCTTTCACTAGTACTGGCGAGATCCTGTTCCTTTTTGGGTGTTCTACATTCCCACTACACTAAAAATTTACGCTCGATATAGACTGTGAGGGGGGCTGATAATCTATTTGCTTGCAAGCCAGTGAAAAATAATGGAAAACTGCTCATTCTTCATGGCACACATGAAGGATTCTCTTCTGTAGGCGGCATCTCATGTTTCGTAGAACCTCATCTCCCTTTCACAGATTGCAAATTTGAATTATCTCTTGCTCCTTGATGACTGTCTCCAGTTTTTTCGATGGGGTTCCTTGGTGTGATTCTTTGAAGGTGAATGAGATGCCAATGCAATTTCGGCCATGGACTTATCAAAGTCTAACATCCTAATCCTCTTCTCCTTCAGTAGGTTTATTTGCTGAAAAGTCCCATCGTACTCATAGTGCTGTTTAAGGGGTTGCTGATAAGGCGGCTTCTACTTTTGTGAATCTTTTTTTTTTTTGTCACGCGAACAAGCTCCTCGGTTATGCTAAATGCATTCTAGAAGTTGTTCACCGTCGGAGATGCCATTCATGTGGGGTTTCAGCTTTATTTTTATTTTGTTTTAGAACTTTTTATTTATTTATTTTTTAAGCAGTTGTCAAACCGCCGGCTACACGGGCAGAACCTATTAAAGTAGGCGGATCATGAACGCCTCAACAACTTTCAATCTACGCAAATTACGCAGATGGGCATAGGACGCAGCTTTAAAAGTGAGGGGAGATTTAAATTGAGTAGGAGACACCGAAGATGGGAAGAGAAATCCCACAGAAACGAGGGTGCAGGAAAGAAGAAGCACCGCAGCGAACTAGTCTGCGAGTTACTAATATCAACACAAAATCAATGTGCGACACAGCACCCCTTGTGCTACAGGGCGTCGAAGGTGGGGGTACGCGAGTGGAAAGTTCCCTCGAGCGCTTGCCGCTACGGTACCTATAGATAAAGATAAAGCACCACCATCGCGCCGCAAAGATAGAGGTCCAAGTGAAGGAAGTACAGGACAGTTTATAAACATTTTGGCCTTTGACTAGACCTATCCAAACGCAGGGTGATAATCAGAGTCCCCCCAGATATGAGAGCAAGTACTCCATAAAGGGCGATATGAGACCCGCTTGTATTAGCTGGAGTAACTGAAGAAGAGGAAAAGTCTCGCAAGTCTAAACAGATCCAGTTTCTTTGAATCGCCGCCCTAGCAACCGTTGTGATGTGAGGTTCCAAGACATTTTTTTGTTTTTTATGTTCAAAAAAAGAATGTTTATCTTGTCAACAGGAGAGACGAGAGAACGCGTCGTAAAGAGATAGGAAAAATTAGAAGGGTGTGTTTTGGAGAGGAGATTTGTAGAAGTTGGGTTTTAAAGAAATTGAATTTCACAAGGTTCAGACGACCCATCAGGAAATTCTATCCAGATCAGCAGAATAGAATCGGAAGATTAAGAGAGAGCAAATTCTAGAAGTAAAAGAGGGAGCAAAATTGAATGATTAAGAAATGAAGGGTCGAGTCATCAGCATATGAGTGGATGAGTTAGATGTGCAGGTAAGGAAGATCATTAATGAAAGCCAGGAATAAAGTAAGAAGATACTACAAAACCCTGATTAACAACACTATTGACAGAAAAGAGAAGTATCCCCCATCAACAACGCCGATATTGAGCGATTTGAAAAGAAAGCTTATACATAAGTAAACAAAGAGAAGAAGAAAACAAAAGAGGGGAGCTTGGAGAGGCAGTGACGCGTGCATACCAGTCAATGCTTTGAACTGTAAGCCCACCCCGCAAGTCTCCCCGTAGTTCTAAGAGCGGAAACCATATATCTGTTAAATAGGAAAAGTAATTCGACAGTAGACCTCGCGCGCAGTAAGCCGTATGGCGTTCGGAAAGAAGGGAATGATATTCCAGATGGTCGTCTAAGAAAATGAGAGTTGAGAAGGGTTTTCAAAGATCTATAGGGCGATAGTTAGAGGATCAGACGAGGCTTCTTTTTCGAATAGGTGGGCATAATCGCGCTTCAAACACTGAGGGAAGTCGCTAGTATCGGAGACATAGATAATATAGTTGAGCGAGGGGCGGGGTCAGCACGAAAACACACCCTCAAAACTCGGGGGAGGAATGCCATCCGGGCCACCCGCCTTCCTACGTTCATAGATTTCAGGAGGCCATGCACCCGATCAATGTAATCACAGGCAACGACATAGGACACCTGAGAGGAGAAAGGAGGAGGAAAGGAATGCCAGAATCGTCAGGGTTGAGTTAGAGGAAACTAGAGGCCGAAGAGATTGGCTTTTCAGTTGGAGTATAGCAACAGAACCATCAGTAGCGAATAAGAGGAGGAAAGGATAATTCATAGAAGTTGTTAGAGATGTTTTTTGGCAAGAGGCCAGAAAGATTTGTCATAGGAGAACCAAGCAGGTCAGCGCACTTTCGTTTATGTCAAAGTCCGCTTTGCTCGTCGAAGAGTACCCTGCAACGATTTCTAGCTAAAGGAAAATTAGCAAGAGGTGATTGGAGAACGAGAATTTTTCAACACCCGATACCACTGTCTCTAGCCTAAACGGCAAGACAAGCACGATCGAACCATGGATTTTGAGAAAAGAGTTAGGTCGAAAGGAATGCAACCTGCTCATCCCGCATACAACACACGATTAACAGCTCACTTGTATCGGCAGAAGCTGAAAGGTCTCAGAGTCAACGCAATCACTCCAATTTTAGTTAGCGTAGAAGCAACGAATGCCAGCGCCAATCGCCGATCAAAAGTGCCAGAAAAAATAGCGCAGGATGGAGCTGTTGGAAGTGACAGTATTAAGGAAAAGATTTAATAAGATTGTGGCCAGATTTAAAACATAGAAGGAAAATGGTGTATTTATAATAAGAAGACTAGTGGTGAAACATCGGTTAAGTGTGTTCACAGAATTGGTTGTGGACGAATCCGGAATGTGGCAGGTTCTTTAATTAGTTGTCCCTGATCGTCTGAGAAATAACTGGAATGAGCTCGGCTTCCCTCCCGCACCAAATCAGTATCAGAGGAACCCATCCATTCAGTGTTGTGTACATTGAAATCCCTAAATAGAGGACCGTCAGTTTTGGATGAAGAAGAATATAAGCATTTTCCTTGAGAAAGTAGTAAGGTAATCAAAAAAAGGCATAAAAATGTTCTGTAGGAGAACAGTAGCAGAGGCACAAGATTATGTAGTAAGGAAGAAAGATTCTTAAGCACGAACATCGAGTTAAAAGATTCGAGTTCTCGAGACGTGTTATACGGAGTGCTTACGTTTACATAGGCGGAAATTATAAAATAAGTTTTATACAGTTGGATATATTAAACGAGCTAGAGGATGAATTCTAGCATCTGGGTCTCAGACAAGAGCAACAGATTAGGGTTAGAGGTTACAGAGGTGGTATCCCACGGATGCAGAGTTAGAGTGCAAGTCACTGATGTCTTGGTAAGCAATAGAGCCTCGCCTGTGCAATCTGCTATCATACCGAACACCACAATCATAAAAAACAAAAAAAAACAGGCAGAAACAAACAGACAAAACAAGGAGAAAGAGGAAAATATTCGTCAAACGTAAACACTAAATTTAAAACCTGAAATTTTAAAACGCTAAAACCTATATTGTAACATATCTAAAATATGAATAATCGAGAAATTTAAAAACACTCGCGCACTCACACAAACTCACGAAATTCATACAAAAAAAAAAGAAAAAAATACTATTGAAGCAACTAGAAAAGTGGAAGCTAATCTGTATAATTATATTAATGGCTATCCAAATAGGTAAATATTACGCTAAAACCCAAGTTGGAGACGCTAAAATCTAAGTTAAAAAGAAGTCGAGAAAAAAAAAAAACATAACTTGGTACTAGATATTGAAACTAGATTTATTATTGAATCTTAAAAGTTTCTCAATAATTTTTCCATCCAAAAAGCTAAGAAGTATCGCCATATTACATACGAAACCGATACCAGAAAAATGGCCGATACTGCCGATACTACCGATACTATCGGTACATCCCTAATATACATATATACTGTATCATATATATATATATATATATATAATTATATTATATATATATAATATATATATTAGTGAACTGTACTATAATATATATATATATATATATATATATATAATCTATATTATATATGAATATTATATATATATATATATATTATAATATATACTATATATATAATAATATACCGGTTACTATCTGTGTTTAAAAACTACAACTTTTGTTTAAAACTACAATCATATCTCAAACTACAACTAGATACAGGGAAATAGGATATATTGTTTGGAATCCTGGTAACATTTTAGTGTGTAAAAAAAAAAAAAAAAAAAAAAAAAAAAAAGAAAACATATCTCAAAAACAGTAATAAGCTACAGCGAAAAGGAATACATTTTGAATCCTTGTAAATTTTAGTTAGGAAATGTAAATAAACAAATAAATAAATAAAAAATAAATTTGGCTATTTTTTTTTTGGCGGGGGGGATATATATCATATATATATATATATATTATTATATTATATATATATATCTATATATAATATATATTATATATATATATATATATATATATATATATATATATTCTGTAGGTATTACACGGCAATGGTAGAGGGCTCGAGCCGATGGGGAACACAGGGGGGGGAGGTTTTCCATACCCCGTAGGGAGGGGCGGAGGACACCCCGCGACACCCAAATACCAAAGAGCGGGGGTTCCGGAGACCTCCCCGGAGGGGGGCATTAGTCCTACCCCGTAGTTCCGCGCGGAAGGCGAGAGACCCCGACTCCTGCCATCGGTGCGGATACCCTTGGGGGTATTCTTTAGTTCAAAAAAAAAAAGGCAAAATTTATAGAAAGTCTATTTATTTTAAACGAGTAACCAATAAAAGGTCTCTAAATAGACTCTCTAATCATATTCACTCTAATTATTAACAATTTTTTTTTCTTTTTTTTTTTCACATTTACTATGTAAAATTCTTTACAGGATTCCAAACATGTTATTCCTTTTCGCTGTAGCTTTGTAGTTTTTTTTTGAAAGATTTTTTTTTTTTTTTATCCTATTTATTCCCCGCACTAATATGTTACCAGGATTCCAACAATGTATTCCTTACCTTATTATTGGTAGGTTTTTGAAGATATAGTTGTTAGTTTTAAACAAATTTCACACACCACACACACACACATACTATATATATACTATATTATATATAATATATTATATATATATATATATATATATTATATATATATATATATTATATATATATATATATATATAATATATATATATTTATATATATATATTATATACTTATATATATAAGTCTGCCATATATATATATCTATATTATATATAACTATATTATATATAATTATTATAATTAAATTATATATATTTAATATATATTATATATCTATATCATATATATATATATGTATTATATATTATATATATATATATATATATATATATATATATATATATATATATATATATATAGTATATATAACGAGTCTGCCGTTATATGTAATTATATATATATATTATTATATATATATGATATTATATATATATACTATATAAATATATATATATATATATAAATATAATATATTATATTATATATTAATATATATATAGGCCAGCCTCCCGAAAGCATCATGCATGTAACTAAAAAAATAATAACGCTAACAGGAAAATACAATAAGCATTTTTTGATTTCAGAAAGAAATTTCATCGATGAAACTTAAAGAAAATATTATTTTTATTCTAATATTTATTAATAACACCTTAAATATTAGTATAATCCTAGGTCTGGCAGCGTACGCTCTCATCAAGCCTCGAACGCGACTTCTCTCTCACTTCATTTCTGCAGTAGTGCGACAGCAAGAGTGCCAAATATTGTTTTTTATTAGGCTCTGGAGAAAATTTAATTTTCCCTTTTTATTTCCTTTATAGAGGGGGTTCGAGCGACGAGACGACAGAGTCGTTCCCCCGGTAGGCCCGAGACAACCCCGACTCTGTCCATCTTTGTTATTTACCCGTGGGATATCTTTTAGTTAAAAACAAATCTCCATTTGCATTTTGACGTTCCTCCAACCATGAGTTCTCGTTTCTTCTTCTCATTATCAATCACAGATATTTCAACACATTTGTTTACAATTTAAAATTTTTAAAAGCGTTATTTTTTTTTTTTTTTTTTTAATTTCATGGCATAAAAATTCTACCTGATTAATAAACACTTTTATTACTTTTCCTGAAGTTTGTTATAGTTTTTTTTTCGTTACATGCATGTTGCTTTCGGGAGGCTGACTATATATACTATAATATACATATATATATATTATATATATATATATTATATATATATATAATAATATATATATATCAATTATATTTATATATATATATAATATTATATTATATATATATATATATCTACTATTTATATTATATAAATATATATATATATATATACTATATATATATATATATATATTATATATATATATATATATTATATAATATATAATATATATTATATATATATATATATTAATATATATATATATATATATATATATAATATATATTATATACTATATATATATATAATATATTATATCATACCTTTATATATATATACTATATAAGTAGTAGAGTGAAATTATATTCGGATGCGGAAGTAAAACCGGGAGTAAAAGACACGACCTTTTCGCGTGGTAATTTCCGCCTTCTATCGAACGAAAAAAACGAAGGTTTTTTTCGAAAACAATAAAAATTAATAAATTATAATAAATTACTACTCCTTAAATTAATTGAGCAACTCAATTAATTAATAAAGTAAATAATTATAATTAATAAATATATAAATACAATTAATTCAATAAATAAATACAATTAATAAAAAAAACAAAAAAAAAAAAAATAAAAAGGAAATAAAGAAATTAAAAAAAAGCAATGAAAATTAAAACAAAAATATATTATATATACATATTATTATATATATTATATTAATATATATATATATACTATATATATATATATATATATATTATATTATATATATTATATATATATTATATATAACTATATATATATATATTATATAATACTATATATATCTAAATATATACTCTGCGTCGCACGGATCGCAACGCACACACCTACTTAGTAACCGGATAGCAGTTTGCTCAAATGGTATCTCCTAACTTGACACCCGTAGGGGGTGGAGTAAACTCGTCGTAGACGAGGTTACGCTGGGCCATCGCACCCGCTAGGAGGGGGGGTGCTAGCCCCAAACCTGAGATATTGACGTAGCAAGGCTGAAACTTGGTAACCCTTCATATAAGGTAACCACATCATATATGGAGTTAAATAGCCGTACACACACCAAAGGGGACATGCGCCCAAACATGAAATATTGACATAGAACGACGATAACTTGGTATATCACCCTTTTCATATAAGGTACCCACATCATATATGGGTTAATAGCCGTGACGACCCACAGGTGGGTCTCAGCCCCAAACCTGAAATTTACATAGAACACGAACTTGGTATACATCTTTCGTTTATTGCTCAATAAAAGAAAAATTATTAAAAAAAAAAAAAAAAATTCAACATTTTTTTATTCTTTTTAAGTTTTATAACTACAAATTTGCCTTTTTACATATCCCTACAAGCAGTAAACCTCAGTAATTCAGTAATCTAATAAATCAGTAAAGCAGTAAATCAGTAAAAGCAGTAAATTAGTAAAGCAGTAATCCAGTATTCCAGTAAATCAAACTACCATCCAGTCATCCTCCTACCCTTCCATGGTCTATTGATCTACTTGATTTACAGTCATTTTCTATTAAAAATGTTATGTTTTACATACCCAAAGCAGTAAATCAGTAAATCAGTAAATCAAACACTATCCAACCTCCATGATCCGTTGATCTATTGATCTATTGATTCAAGTCATCTTTTTTACTAAAATTGACATGTTTTAAACATACACTAAAGCAGTAAATGCAGTAATCAAACTGCCTCCCCCTTTCGGTGATCTATCTGATCTATTGACTTCAAGTCATCATTTTTTTCCTAAAATTTGTCATGTTTTTTACATACACTGATCAGTAAATCTGTAAATCAGTAACTCAAACCACCCACCCTAAACCCTTTCGGATCTATCTGATCTATTGATCATTGATTCAAGTTCCTATTTTTTTACTAAAATTGTCATGTTTTTCATCACCACTAAAAGCAGTAATCAGTAATCAGCTAATAACTGCTCCACCAACCCTTCGTCGATCTATGGTCTATTGATCTACTTGATTCAAGTCATATTTTTTTTACATAAAATTGTCAGGTTTTAACATCACTCAGAGTAGAATCAGTAATCAAACCACCATCCAAACCACCCTCTTGTCCAGTCGTGATTCTATTGATATATTGATCTTTGATTCAAGTCATATTTTTACTGATACAAACGTAGACAATTTGCAAAATTCTCAAGACTAACATGTACTCAGCAAAAACTTTACCTATGCCCACGTTTCTAAAACATCATCATCAGTTAACACGGTAATATTTTACGAAACTTATCATTTCTCTAACAAACCAGTTTTATTTCACATTGTCCATAGTATATTCACGAAACGTAACAGAATAAACATAGCTATACACTCTATACACTTACAAGGGCTGTCACACTTTTTTTCAAACATATCTTTAACATATTAAAGTTAATCTTACATTGACACAGTAACATTTAACAAAATTTATCATAACCTCACCTAAATATCATAATCCCGCCAGACAAACTAATGTGCAAACATAACAAAGTTTTCTCCAAACATAACATAAAAATACAAGTTTTATCAAACATAACATAAAAAGTTCTTTGGATAAAATATCATAGTAAAGTGTAAATAGTTTACCGAATTTAAGGCAGTTAATCAGTAAATAGTAAATACCACCAGTCACCGCTCCCCCACCCTCCTACCCACCGTCCATTGAACTTTTTGATCTATATATCTAATGATTCAGTCACATTCGAGTTCATTTCGGATACATAAATAAAAAATAGGTTCTTTATATACTAAACGAAATTATGCTACGTAAATTTGTTTTCACATATAAAGTCTAACAATCATTACGGAATAAGATATAAGTAATGGATGACAAAAAATACAACCCTCTTTTACTTACGTTCATGGAATAACTACTAATCATTAAAAAAAATTCTCAGGACTTAAAAGTAAAGTACATAGCAGGCGTACAAAACGATTAACGTATCTCGACACTTTCGATAAGCTAATCTCTAATTCACTGCAATAGTCAAATAAGAATTTTTACATAACACTATCCGATTTACGTCAGCATTTCGGGTATCAATTTACGGTGATACAATACGATGCACCATTTAAGATGAACCAAAGATGATTGGAAAAGGGTACGTTTTGGCTTTCGTTCTGTTGCAGGTACTTTTATTTTTACTCGTTTAACGTTACGAGCGATATAATTAGGATCTATATTGCTTATAAATGTCAGGTAGTGTTATTCATTTGCGTTATGGTTCGTGCATTATTTTATATAAAGTTTTCTGCTTTGTCAATTTATTATTCTTAGTTACCGGATGAATCGTAGTTTATTAGAACGGATTAGAATACCAAAGTTTGAACTACAGGAAAATTTATATGTAGCCAATAGTCGTATCAAAACGGTAACACTTTACAATGTTTAACACACGCACTGAGAAATAAATTCTTGTTTTATCGGTATTTAATTATGTACTAAAATGTTCAACATTGAATACTCGATATTGATCAATCATTAGATATAGATCCCAAGTTATACCTGGCGGATGGGTACGGGAGGGGTGGGAGGCTGACTGTCGGTTTGTTTATGATACTGATATTAATCGTAACTATTACATTATATAATTTATTCAAAGATCTTATTCTTTAAATGCAGTCTGAGTCAAATAGTAATGGTCTAGTGCATGGCATATCAGGAAATTGTAATCTCTGAGGTATATTATCTACAGATATTGGCTAACTAGCTATTAAGTGTCGTTAATTTATGTTATTGCTGGTATAAATAATTGTAAGATAATTTACATATTGTCATTGTTTAGATTTTATGGTTACAGCATCAATTGAATAAGTGAGTTAATATCATATATAAAGGTTTTATACATAGAGGATAAGATCCAAACATCACTATTGGTCTTGTCTGTTGACGGATAACAATGTATTATTTCGGTTATAGTTGATAATTCTGTGATTATACTATGATTGGTTTTGATCGCTGAGATTGCTTAATGGCAGACGCTTTAATCGGAGTTATTCAATGGTTGCGATAGCATCAAACCCTCAGACATCCCCCCCTTCCATCCATGACCTTTTGATCTATTGATCTATTGACTTATTGATCTATTGATCTATCTTTCGGCTAAACATACACACAAAAATAAGTTTTTATATACTAACCACCGAATATATGGCTAACGTAACAACGATTTTATATTAATAAAGCAACATACATAACATAACAAGAATATAACATACAACGAAAATCCTAACACACCATAAGCACGAATAAACTACTAACATAACAAACCTCCGCACTTAACAACAGTAAAGTACCTATCACTTCGCTTAAAAACGTAACCTATTCACACTTTTTCAAGCATGATCTCTAACCATAACCTGTTAATTTTAATTAACATCGTAATAGTTTAACAAAAATTAGCATACCCTGTCTAATCATCATACTGACAACGAATATATGCCTAACGCAATAAATTTTTTACATCCCATCGTCATATTTGACAAAATTCATCCATAAACCTCGCTCTATATCATTAATCCCAAACGAATAATAGCAATACATAACAAAGTTTTAACCAAACGTAGCATAAAAATAATAAATTTTATCCTGACATAACGTAAAACAACAACAACACAGTAATATGAAACCAAACTTAAGACAAACAACAAACATAAAAAGTTTTAAACCAAACATGACCATAAAAATCAAGTTCTTTGAATAAAATTCTTAGTAAATGTGAAATAATTTAGTGTCTTAAGCAGTAAATCAGCATTAGTAAATCAACCCCCACCCTATCTCCCTCATTCTTCTCGCTTTCCCCCTCGCCTGCCTCTTTTTCCCACCCAGTTCACCCTCCCTTCTATGATCTATTGACCTATTGATCTATCGATTCCAGCCATATTGAGTATCTTTTTTGATAAACACAAAATAGTTCTTTATATATCAACCAACGAATATATGCTACAGTAGCAAAGTTTTCACATTAATAGCTAACATATCATACCCTAACCTAAGAATATAATGTACAACGACAATAACACACCTTACGCACGAATATTCCGTCAACATTAACAAAGTTCCATAACATAACCGGTCCAAATATTATTTTATTACACATACCACGAAGATTATTCATTATTATTATTATATTATTATTATTATTATTATTATTATTATTATTATATTATTTATATCATCAACAAAGTTTTAAAACGTAAATTTAACATATCTGACGGTACGATAGAAAGAACAGTCAACAATTCACAAGTACTGAATACTCATCAGTAAGTATCTACACCAGGCATCACAAAACGTAACCAACTTGTCTACACCCTGCAAAGAACCTTAACTAACATACTCGCCGAGGTTTGACGCTATATGACACACAGTGTTTCAGTTAGGCTTAACGGAGGCTTATCAAATATAGGTTCCTTCATGTTTTACAAGCTTTAAACGAATGAGACCCTCAAATCCAACATATGCCTGCAATCTTTACTATACATAAACCGTAACATTTTCAGCGAGAGCCCCATACATGGAGATCACCAGAGATGATGCATGAAAGACCGCATCTCGGGGGCTACCCGAGGGGGGGGTGTAAGCGGTAAGGTACAACAAAGGGTTGTGCCTTATGTAACTGCTTTAGATCATAAATATTTCACTTTAACTAGATTATTTTATTCCAAGAACTTATTTTTATGTAATGTTTGTTTCTCATTGATACTTAAATATGACTTTTGTCTAAGTTTGTTTCATATTACTGTGTTGTTGTTGTTGTTTTACGTTATGTCAGGATAAAATGTTTATTATTTTTATGCTATGTTTGTTAAAACTTTGTTTATGTTTGCTATTATTCGTTGGGGATTAATTTGAGCAGTTATGATGATTTTTTGTCAATATTACGATGTTGATGTAAAAATTTGATACAGCATAGATTCGTTGGTCAGTATGATATTAGACATGTTATCTAAATTTTTGTTAAATATTAGGATGTTAATGTAAAATTAACATGTTAATGTTCGAGATATGCTTGAAAAGTGTGAATAGGTTACGTTGTACGAAGTGATAGGTACTTTACTGTTGTTAAGTGGGCGCGCGAGTTTGTTAATGTCTAGTAGTTTTATTCGTTCTTATGGTGGTGTTAGGTTTGTGTTGTACTTATCTTCTTAGTTATGTTATGTTTGTTAGCCTTTATTATTAAACTCGTTGTTAGCTTGCATATATTCGCGTGGTTTGTGATATAAAGCATAATTTTTTGTGTTTATGTTATCCGAAATGATACTCGACATGTGACATGAATCATAGATCAAAGGTCATGGAGGGATTGTGGATAGTGTTTGATTTACTGATTTACTTGATTTACTGCTTTAAAATCCGTAAACTATTACAATTTACCTATGATCATTTTATCAAACGAACTTATATTTTATGTTATGTTTGGGATAACTTTTGTTATGTTACAAGTTATACTTTGGGCTGTATGATAATTAGACAATATTATGATAAATCTTTGTTAAATATTACTGTGCCAATGTAAAATTAACGTTAATATGTAGAGATATGTTTTGGGAAAAAGTATGAATGGTTTAGTTTTTGTATGCCATGCTCAGTTACTTTACTGGGTGTTAAAGTGTGGAGCTTTGTTAACTGTTACAGTTTTAATCGTGCGCGTATTGTGTAGGTTTTTGTCGTTGTACCATTATTTTTCTTAGTTCATTATGATGCTTTATGTTACTTTTTAATATGAAAACATCTGGTTAATGTTCAGCATATTTCGCTGGTTGTATATAAGAACTCATTTTTGTGGCTTATGTTTTTAGCCGAAATGATCTCGAATGAGACGTCAATGCGATAGGTTAATGTAAAATTAACATTGATCTGTAGAGCTATGCTTGAAAAAGTGTGAATAGGTTACGCTTTTTGTATGCTATGGTTTGTGCGCTGTGCTAGGTACTTTACTGTTGTTAAGTATGGAATTTGTTAATTGTTAGTAGTTTATTCATGCGTAAGGTGTGTTTTTTTTGCTCATTGTAACATTATATTCTTAGTTCCGGTAATGATATGTTAGCTTTATTGAATGTGAAAACAATGTTGTTAGCATATATTCGTTTGGTTAGTATAAAAAAGAACTTACTTTTTGTATTTCTGTTTATCCGAATGATACTGATATGGTGCCTGAATCATTAGATCAATAGGTCAAAAGGTCATGGACGGGTGGGTAGGGAGGGGTGGGGAGGTGACTGGTGGTTTGATTTACTGATTTCTGTTTATGCTTTAAATTCGGTAAAATATACACTTTACTATGATAATTTTCTTCAAGAACTTTTTTTTGTTCATGTTTGGAATAAAATTGTTTGGTTTTGCAATTATTTGTTGGGGATTATGATATTTAGGTCAGGTTATGATAAATTTTTGTTAAATATTACTATGATAATGTAAAAAACTTTAATATGTTAGAGATATGTTTGAAAAAAGTGTGACACCCCTTGTAAGTGTTAGATGTGTTAGGCTATGTTTAATTTCTGTTACGTTTTTGTTAAATATTACTCTGACAATGTGAATCAACACTGATTTGTTAGAGAATGATAAGTTTTCGTAGATATTACTGGTGTTAACTGATGAGGATGTGTTAGAAACGTAAG
>JABUQX010006120.1:0-37171 GCA_015478945.1 Trachelipus rathkii
AGAGAGATAACCTCTAAATTATAAAAATGTGGACGTTAAAGAGTATGTTGAGGAACGATAACTCATTCGAATAAGGAGGTGTACACCGACAAATAAACATAATTTGGTATGTAGTTCAATAGAGTAGCGTTTAATAGTTGTTGCAATCAACATACACAGTGGTCATGCTGTGATTTTCTAGGAAGCGATTCTCTACGTTGAGAGGATGAGTTAACAAGGATAAAGATGATCTTTGAAAATGAATCTCGCCCTCCCGCGGTGACTGTGTCGTCGGAAGAGGACTCGGCACCAGTGCCATCCAGGCGTCTTCTCATCGATTGTCGACGCCGGTGGTCACATATTCAGGGCAAAGTCTGTTTGATATTCGTTGACATATTCAAGTCTGTGATAGAATACGATGCTGCGTAGTAGACTCAGTGAGGTCTTGGCAATTCGGTGTCGTAGGAAGTTGAGAGAATATATTAACGGTCTTTAATGTCGACCTCAAGTATAATCCAAAGGATTTAGGCTCGGTGACCTTGGCTGGCCACGGAACTGCGGCAACCGTCGACGCTGATGCCATTCGATTGGGAAGATTTATTCCGGTGTTCACGATACTGTTGGCAGCATAAACGTGTGCGCAGGGGCCTACTATCAATGCATAACCTAGCATGTTCTTGGAGCAACTGAAGAGGTACATCATCAAAAAAGGTGCGGAGCTCATGTTTCAAAAAGTTTAAATAGATTATGTCATGCCATTAAGCCTGGGAGGAAGCTCGAACATAAGTACATGATAATCGTAAAGAGATTCTGCCCAAATTGTTTTATTGAAACTGAATGTTGTTGAACGATTCTTCTGTTTTAATGGCATGAGTAATGTCTCGTCTGCCAAATGTGTTCGTATGAACGTAACGATAGGTGTTCTTGTAAAGTGAGCCTCGTCGGTAAATAAAACCTTTGTTGAAAAGTTTGGTCAATACATTTGTTCAAAACCATTGACAAATAAGAACACCAGGAGCATAGTCACGTGGCAATAGAGTATGCACCTGATGGACGTGGTACGGGTGTAACTGTTGCTTGTGTAGTAACCTCCAAATACTAGATTGGTTCGAACTAAACTGTAATGACAATTCTCGTGTGCTCTTTTCAGGATGCTCAGAAATTTCATTGAGAACTAATTATTCAAAATCAACAGTCCTAGTAGATCGGGGTCTGCCTGCATTAGTGTGCTCTTTGGACTGCAAATACTCTGTTTCAGACAAGCGTTGATGAATAGTGGCAAAAAACCTTGCGCTTGGACAAATTCGGCTGGGATATTTCTCTTGGTACAAACGTCTTGCTGCAGAACTATTGCAGCGTGCCATCCCATACATTAGATGCATGTCAGCTAGTTCAGAGTATGAATACACGTGGTAATTACGATTCATATTCAATAACGAAAGAAACACGTTGAGATAGATTTAACTGTCTTTCTTATTTTTCTCCTTCCCACAGAACTAGGATTTAAAAATTGTTGATCCATCATTTGTAGGAGGTTGATTTTTGAGGTAAAAGAAAAAAAAGTAAAAGAAGAAAGGAATAACAAGATCCTAAGAGAAAAATAAAAAAAAAAGAATAACAAGATTTAAAAAACCTAATCACCAGAAGGATATTAATTATCAACAGACGATAATGAAAACTCATTCATTTTTCACCTTGAAATTTTGTTTTTGTTTTATTGAGAGCTAGATAGAATAGATAGAGATGGTTAGGAGATAAATAAATAAATTTGAAAACCAAAATGATTGTCAGTTAACGTAAAGTATTTTATCAAATATGAGAGATATGAATAAAGTTTATTTAAATATATGTATGTTTATATGGAGAATTTAATTGTTAGAGGATAGATTTTATAAACAAAATTCTGTAAATCTCAGTAAGGAATGGGATTTTGTGATGTTGGCTATTCTGTTTCCGGTTCAGGTCGACTTGAGGAGCCATTGTGAACACAAGAAGACAAGCACAATTTAAGATCTGGGACAGGGGTGATTTGTCATTTTTTGGAATTCGATGTACAAGTTTTTTTCAAATACTAAGAATTTCACTAAACTAATATAGCACATAGCCACACAGAAATTTCGACTTTGTGAGCCAATCAGATTTTTGTGAAACCATACTGAACTAAAAAGATTTCGCGCTGATTTTTGTTTTATTTCAATTGGTTCAGCTGTGGGGGTTTACCTAATACTTACACTCTATTGTATCATACTAAATTGGCTTTCCGCCAATAGACCATATTTGCAAATTTTTAATCAGCAATATTAATAGTACGTACAAATTATTATATAATCGCTGTTATTGTAAGGAAATTGTTCCCAATTATTTTGAGACTTTATCGTATTGCGTCATATTCTTGTTTATCTATTATTTATTTTTATCATTTTTTTATCAATATTATTCTTTGGCTTTTAAATTCGTTTTATTCCAACATCTTAATATTTTAATATTATGTGTATCATATCGGTATCTGTATATATAAATTTGTAAATGAATTGAAACAAACTGTAAATAACATTTTTTTTATTTATTAAACATCATATTAAACTTGAAAGCTTGACAACAATTCTTTTAATAATCTTTTTTTTTATTATTATTATTTATTTATAAAGAGTTTAAATTATTGGATGAGTTGTAAGTTGAAAACAAATACGGTCAGAAAAATATGGTGAGTACTTAATATTAGTAAAAGCGGATATAGCCCCACTGTGGTTTCAGTTTAATCCAGTCTAGATTATTTCCAACAGGCATAGCATTCAAAGGAAAGAAGAAGAAGTTGTCAGAGATAAAAGTCAATAAAAGAATACATCACAATAAAACAATAAACCACTGCGCCACTCCAATAAAGTAAAAGAAGACCTCCAGAAGTTAAGCTCGCCAACATCAGGTGACAGTGCTGGAGACTTCTTGGGAAGAAGAAGAGTTCCTGTGTTTATCAGGTGGGGCTCTTTTCTCTCTTGGTTAAATTCTCTTAACATAATTTGGTAGCAGAGCGTAGTTGTTCCTTTTTAGGAAAGCTCGCTCTGCTCGGCTGCCAAAGTGCCAATTACTCAATTGTCATCAGAAGTTGAATTGTTGAATTGTCATCATGACGGATGGAATGAACGACTTAGTGGAAAAGAAGTCAGAAGAAGGAGATATTGTTCAGGATGGTCACATCCCCATTCCACCAAACAATAATGGAATACCAGCAGGTCCTGCAAATTCATCTGAAGAGAATCCGATCCCGGTTCGAAATCCCACAGTGGTGACCATTGATTCACAGGCCCTGCAGGGAATATTGCAACAGAATAAGGATTTGATGGAAAATATGACTACTTTGATAGCATCGTTGACAATGGATAGGAAACCAGGAAAAGTGATACCACCGGGGAAATATAGAATTGAGACTGGTGAGACCATGGTGCAGTTTTTGGAAAGATTTGAAAGGTATTGTGCTGCCCAATATCCCGGATCAACGGAGGGGATGGTTGCATTGTTAGGTAGCCACCTCCAAGGGTCCGCCCTGGAGGCTTATAACATAGTAGCTGCAACAGCATCGGAATATGGATTGGTAAAATCTCGGCTTTTACAGTGGTTTAGGGAAGAACTGGATAAGAAAGCCAATACAGAAACCTCAGGCTTCACAAAGGCCGTCATGCAGGAGGGAGAAGACATTCCCTTTTTTGCACTACGATTGCTGGGTCTGGCGCAGAGGGCCTTTCCCAATAATGATGTAAAGAAATTGCCTATGGTGCGGGAGAAATTTTTGGAAAGTTTACCGGAAGCAGTGACGACTCGGTTGGAGGACGTATTGATGGGTTTGGAGATCCAGAGAGGTTCCTTGATTCCATGGGAGCAGCTGGTGGTCATGGTGGACAAGGATATCGAGAAAATAAAGTGGAAAAGGGAAAACAAAGGAAACGCCAGTTGTAAGGTGGTAGATTTTAACCGTCGGTACAGATGTCCCTGACCTCCCCACGCTCGATGGCACCCAGAGGTACGGAAATACGAAGGTTTATGTTGTGCAAAGATCACAAGTAGCACTCCAGCACCAAGTAGCTTGTTCTCCAGTATAAACGCCAGTACAACAATGAATAATCGAGAACAGGCTTCAACAACATCCGCAGGGGTATCAACCGCCACCTTCCCACATACAAAGAGGGATTCCATCGAGGGAATATAGGAATACACAGAGAGGGGGGCCAAATTATCAAAGCTATCAGCAAA
The DNA here is from genome assembly GCA_015478945.1 of Trachelipus rathkii. Classification (NCBI taxonomy): domain Eukaryota; kingdom Metazoa; phylum Arthropoda; class Malacostraca; order Isopoda; family Trachelipodidae; genus Trachelipus; species Trachelipus rathkii. The sequence goes on from JABUQX010006120.1 coordinate 4,225, forward strand.
GAAACCAAAATGGTGCACAGGTACCCATCTGCAGTCATTGCAAGAAGAGGGGTCACATTATGGGGGAGTGTTGGACTCGACCCCAGTGTATGTATTGTGGCAAACGAGGTCACCTGATTGAGGATTGCTATTTGAAGCAGAATCGTTGTTTGAGGTGTAAAGAGGTGGGTCATCTGGTAGGAGATTGCCCCAATGGTAGAAATCAAGCTGCTGCACCTCGAATAGTTTGTCCGTTCTGTCGGGAAGAACATTTAGGTAAGGATTGCCCTCAAAGACCGGGAAATGGGGAGTCTCTGGCACGGAAGACCTCCTGTCAGAGCCAACAACAGTTAGGGAAATAAAACACAGCTATAGGTGAATACATGAATTCGCCTGAAGATGTCCTGGAGGGTCTTCAGAAAATCTTCAGTAAACATCCATCTGACAGCACCACTACAAATATTAACGACTAGTAAAGAAGAACAACAGAATCCACAAGAGGAAGACAATGAAAAGAATAGTGAGAAGATTGCCCCAAGGATTACCTTGATTGTCAACCAGGAACAACAAACAGAAGAACCGAATGAAGAGGGAAGTGATACCGAAGAATTGTGTCCTGGGGCAATGATAACTTATCATATAATAAAGGCTCCTGAGAAAACGTTAATTTTGCAAGTTACCCTAGTGGATCAACCACCCATGGAGCCACTAACAGCATTTGTAGACACCGGCGCGGAAGTCAGCCTTATTTCAGCTAGTTGTTTCCACCTATTAGATAAAAGCAAAAGCCCTATTTTGCCTACCGCTTATCGGGAGTTACAGGTATTGGGGAATGTTAGGATTCGCTGTCTTGGGAAGTAACTGAATAGCTTGAGCGTTTGCCTAGGAAATAATAATCTTCTGGCGGGTCTTCTACGTCGGGGTAAGCTGACCTCCCAAGGGATTACGAGTTTAGGTTTAGGTGGAGATTGGATGTTTCGTGAGTTAATAAAACCTCAGCTGCGTGGAGCTGTACGGTAAGAGGGTTAGTTGATTGACGCGGGAATATTTTGTAACAGGACCGTCGCCGTGGGACGTAAGGCAGGAGGCAACCCGCACGAAGGACTTGTGCCTACGTGGAGTCGTGATTATAGACCTCGACGATGCCTGCATGGTGGAAGTAGAGAGGGCTAGGAAGAGTTCCGACCTAAAGCAACCTGTTTGTGGTGGAAGGCTAGTCCAGGATTCGCAAATACAATAAACGTACAAACCTTCTTTATTAGTTTTTTTACGGGCGATAGAGCCATGTTTTCAGTTAAGAATGAGGGAGAGTTCCCAAGGAGGTTAAAGAAAGGACTATAATAGGACAGTTAGGAGGAATAGAGATAGGATTAGATATAGGAATTAGCCAGGAACCAAATATAAAAGTTGTCGAGTTAACTGATAAAGGTCCGAATGAATACACTGAGTGGACACCTGAAAATTTGTGTGAAGCGTTTCGACTGGAAGAAGCCGATATAACACTAGAACAAAGAGAAAAATTAATTCAACTATTAGAAAAATATCCATCTGTCTCGAGTTTGGGAGACTCTGATGTGGGCTGCACCGATGTTATTAAGCATAGAATAGAAACACTCACTGAGGAGGATCCTGTGCAAGTGCCAGTCAGACGGTTACAAGGTCCCATTCTCCGAGAAATAGAAGCAAATTGTAAGAAATTGGAAGAGGAGGGAATCATCCAGAGGAGCAAGTCTCCGTATTCAGCCCCAGTGGTGCCGATAAGAAAGAAGGATGGATCAATCAGATTGTGTATAGATTACAGAGAATTAAATAAAATCACTAAAGGGGATAGTTTTCCAATCCCGAATCTGATTGACATGCTGTTTAGTTTAAAAGGAATGAAATATTTTACCACCATAGATTTAATCAAGGGATACTACCAGGTAGAGATGGAGGAGACTAGTATTGAAAAGACAGCCTTTACCACTCGCCTTTGGTCTCACCTGGGGTTTTTGGCGGATGAGTTTCTGTGGTAAGAATGGACCGGCACTTTTCCAACGTGGGATCGAGAACATATGCTCTGGCACAATATTCCATGGAACGAATGCATGGTATATCTGGATGATGTCCTTATCCTCAGTGAAACATTTGAAGAACATCTAGAAGTCCTCGAAAAAGTTTTGTCTGCCTTTAAAGAAACAGGATTTAAAATCAAACCAGCGAAGACATTTCTCCTTAGGAAAGAAGTACAGTACTTAGGACATAAGGTTTCCAAAAAAGGCATGGTTCCCCTGGATTCAAATTTGCAAGGCATCATGCAATTTCCAGTTCCGACGACCGTCCGTAAGTTGAGGCAGTTTCTGGGCATGGTGAACTTTTACAGGCGCCACATCGCCCATTGCTCAGAGATTGCCAAACCCCTTTTCGAACTATTGAGTGCTAAAACCTTGAAATGGACGGAATCGTGTCAAAAGGCTTTCGAAGCTCTAAAACAAGAATTAACATCACCACAGGTCTTATCGTATCCCGATCGTTCAGAACAAGCGAAGCCTTTATTGTTATATGTAGATGCCTCTGATATCGGGGCAGGAGCGTGTCTTGCGCAGACCCAATCTGGATGTGGAACGCCCTATAGCTTATATCTCCACAACCTTTAATAAAGCAGAACAGCGCTATAGCACAACTGAAAAAGAGGTAGCCGCCATACGATGGGCTGTGAGAGCTTTGAAACCTTTCCTTTATGGAATCAAAGTGGTTATTTTTACTGACCATCAACCATTGCTATTTCTACATAGTATGCCATTGGTGAATGCTCGGGTAGCCCGCACTTTGGAAGAAATAAATGACATCGAATTACGAGTTGAGATACATCCCAGGGAAGGAAAATAAAGTAGCCGATGCGTTGTCAGGATCACCAATGGGGGAGCCTTGGTGAGTCCGAGAAATTCTTTTCAATACAATCCTGGGATTTTCTGGGTAAAGATTCTGGTGGGGTGATTCGCCTTTTTCAATGCACTTGTCGATGGGTTTGTAGGTCCTTGGCCATCATTTAAAGTTAAGACAGGAAATTGTCCAAGAGATGATCGACAATCGATCAACATATGGTTTACCCACCGGGAAAGATTGTGACAGCAAATCTACAAAGAGCTAAATTAAAATGAAAACAGGCGTGGACAGTTCCTCTCACTCAAGCAATACTGGCGTTTACAAAGTTATACCATCTACAAGTCTTTGTGTACTATGGAGATACTCAACCACTTAAGTTTGGGAAGGAATCAGAGAAAGATATTTGTCATCTGTTGTGTTGTGGTGGAGTTCACTATAATCTCTTAGTACCCCTCGTACCAATAAGGATTCTGGTGGGCATCGAGAAAGAAACAGCGAGCGTTGATGTAATGTCAATGGGTTTCCAGGAGTGGATGCTGTTAGATGAGTCCATGGAGGAGGCAAGTGCTTCCCCTAGTGTTTCAACGACGGTCGTCAAAGTAAAATCAAACAATCCCCAAAACACCGGTGGGGAGGTGGTAGAAGAAGTCCGGGATCCCAGAATACACCATATCGTAATGGATTCAGAGGATATAGTGGATCCTTTAGAAATTGAACATGATAATATTCTAGTGCTGCAACATACAGATCCAACGTTGAGGAGGCTTAAAAGAGCCATAGTTAGGAATTTGCCATTTAATGGACCTTTAAAACCTTTCGCGCGAGTAAGTAGATATATTTATTTAAGAAACGATCGTTTATATAGGGAATTTGCTACTGGGGAATTTGCTCTAATAGTTCCGCAACAATATTTAACACAGGTGGCTATTAAAACACACTGGATGTTTGCTCACATTGGGAAAACTAAATTGCATTCATTGCTCATAACTTGTATATGGCATCCAAAAATTACAGTCATATGTTCCGATATCACAACCACGTGTTATAAATGTCAGGCGTTTAAGATCTCTAACATACTGTATGTCCCACCTACATTAAAAATAGTAACTTCCAGACCATTCGAATTGGTAGCGATGGATTTGATCCAGTTTCCGTGTTCCACTCAAGGAAATAATTACGCCCTTGTAATGGTAGATCATTTTACAAAATGGGTAGCTGCTATTCCCATAAGAAATAAGCAGTGTATAAATGTAACGAAAGCAGTACAACATCGTATATTGCCGTTCCTTCCAAAGCTACCAGAGCGCCTGTTAACCGATAATGGAAGAGAGTTCATAGGGCCAGAATTTGAGGAATTCCTTAAGATACAACAAATTAAACACGTGTTAACCACGCCATATACACCATCATCTAACGGAGCTGTAGAGCGAGTAAACCGCACCCTCAGTCAGTATTTGAGGATGTCTATTAAAAAGTCTAATAAATGGGATGAGGAGCTGTCGCAAGTTTTGCTGGTGTACAATCATACCACTCATTCAGAGACCCATATCACGCCCTGTGAAAACATATTAAAAAGAGCGCACGAATTGCACACTGGATTGCCTTTGCCCACTGAGGAGGAGTGTTGGAAGGATAGTCATGATAGGTTCATCCCTTATGAAATACATCAAATGGTAGGATTGAAAGCTCATTTGCCTGGAAATTTGACACAAAATAAATTCCATCCTAGATATAGAGGACCTTATGAGATAATACAGGTAAATGATAACCGGGTTACTTATGTGATAAAATCCACAGGGGACGGTAAACAATATAAGGCACATCATAAACAGTTGCGGTTTTGGAAAATGCCTCCTGATTATTTTATTGAGGCGATCCTGTGTTTCAGACGGTATCCATGAATGAGGAAAAGAGAAGAACAAGCAGGAAGTAATAGATGAAGTTATAGGCCGATGGGAAAGAAGGGGTCCTTCGCCGGAACGTAAAGGGGATGATGAGAATATTGGAAGATGAAGTTGCTAATGCACGATGATGATCTTTGTTTTGAGGGTTTCACATAGAATGAGCGAAAATTTGGAAAAAGGATAAAGAAAGACTTTGAAGGACTAGTAAAAGACAGGAAAGGAATAAATTGAGTATAAATGCATGTTGGGACAAACTCATTCGGAGAAATCATTTTATTGGACGCGTGGAGGAGACATGTTATGACGAATGGAGAGTACAGAGAACAATGGGAGAAGAGGAGGATGATTAATGAATATTTGTTTATGGACACCTCACGACTTGACTAGAAGAAGCGTGACTGGCGGCTGGAGTCAACACACAGCTCCCGCCTGTGGGTTTCAAGGGATTCTCTTCGCTACAGATAAGACGTTTGAAAACCGTGTGCAAGTCTATTCGACGCCTGTGATCGGCTTGCCGATTGCAGAAGCAGAAGAACAAATTCCTGAAAGTGAGTTATCTTTTGAAGGGTTTGAAGTTGAAGAGAATCCGGTGAGAGATCCAATAAAAGAAAATCGACCATATACGCGATCGCGAGGAACCTGTCAGGAGTTGCCAATTGTGTTCCCTTTCTTGATAGAACGTCGGCGGAAATAAATGGTTGGAAAATGATATGACAGAAGGAAGACAGCGAAAATAGAATAGTGAAATCGAAAAAATTTTTTTTAAAAAGAATAAGAATAAATAAAAGTTAAGTAAGAAACAAAAGAACAAATAAAATGATTTTTTTTAAAGAACCGTTGCAGCGTGCTCATCGGAGTTACCGTTGCAAGAGAATATCCCCACTGTGGGGAAAAATAAAAGATATTTAAGGAGTGTGATGGTAGTCTTTTTTTGTTTAAATTTTGCAAAGTATGATTATCCTCACCTTTTTATGCGTCAATCAGAATTGACGGTGGGAGGAATGAGATAGATTTTTTAACTGTCTTTTTATTTGTTTTCCCTTCCCACAGACTAGATTTAAAGAATTGTTGATCAATCTTTGGTAGGAGGTGATTTTTTGAGGTAAAAGAAAAAAGTAAAGAAAGAAAGGAAAAAGATCCATAAGAGAAAAATAAAAAAAGAATACAAGATTTAAAACCTAATGTGAAAAAATATTAATATATCAACAGACGATAAGAAGACGCTGTTCCCTAATCATAGGGTAATTGAAATTTTGTTTATTGTTTTATTGAGAGCTAGATAGAATAGATAGAGATGGTATAGAGAGATAATAAAATAAATTCATGAAAACGCATTGATTGAAGAAATTAATAAGTAAAGATAATTTTAATAAAATATGAGAGATTGAATAAAGTTATTTAAATAATGATTTATGTTTATGAGGAGACTTTAATTGTTAGAGGATAGATTTATAAAACAAAAATTATGTAAATTCAGTAAGGAATGGGAATTTGTGATGTGCTAATTCCTGTTTCCGGTTCAGGTCCCGACTTGAGGAGCCATTTGGTGAAGACAAGAAGACAAGACCAATTTAGATCTGCAGGGGTGATTTTGTCCATTTTTGGAAATTGATGTAAAGTTTTCCAAATACCTAAGAATTTCACTAAATTAATATCAGCAACAATAGCCAACACAGAAATTTCGATTTGTGGAGCCAATCAGATTTTGTGAACCATACCTGAAACTAAAGAAGATCTTCGCGCTGATTTTGTTTTATTTCAAATTGTTCCACTGTGGGGTTTACCTAAATACTTACACTCTATTGTATCATACTAAATTGGCTTTCCGCCAATAGACCATATTTGCAAATTTTTAATCAGCAATATTAATAGTACGTACAAATTATTATATAATCGCTGTTATTGTAAGGAAATTGTTCCCAATTATTTTGAGACTTTATCGTATTCTCATATTCTTTATCTTATTATTATCTTATTTTATCATTTTTTTATCAATATTATTTTATGACTTATCTTATTTAGTTTTATTCCAACATATATATATATTTATATATATGTGTATATATGCGGTATATGTATATATAAATTTGTAAATGAATTGAAACAAACTGTAAATAACATTTTTTTTATTTATTAAACATCATATTAAACTTGAAAGCTTGACAACAATTCTTTTAATAATCTTTTTTTTTATTATTATTATTTATTTATAAAGAGTTTAAATTATTGGATGAGTTGTAAGTTGAAAACAAATACGGTCAGAAAAATATGGTGAGTACTTAATATTAGTAAAAGCGGATATAGCCCCACTGTGGTTTCAGTTTAATCCAGTCTAGATTATTTCCAACAGGCATAGCATTCAAAGGAAAGAAGAAGAAGTTGTCAGAGATAAAAGTCAATAAAAGAATACATCACAATAAAACAATAAACCACTGCGCCACTCCAATAAAGTAAAAGAAGACCTCCAGAAGTTAAGCTCGCCAACATCAGGTGACAGTGCTGGAGACTTCTTGGGAAGAAGAAGAGTTCCTGTGTTTATCAGGTGGGGCTCTTTTCTCTCTTGGTTAAATTCTTGGTTAAACGTCTTGCTGCAGAACTATTGCAGCGTGCCATCCCATACATTAGATGCATGTCAGCTAGTTCAGAGTATGAATACACGTGGTAATTACGATTCATATTCAATAACGAAAGAAACACGTAAGAGACACACACAGTCAATGAGTTACATTGTAATGCGTAACATAAACAGACAGTGCATTTATTGTATACAGTAGTTGGTTGTTTTGGTCAACAATGTGCTGAAATGTTTAATGGAAGGAGTAGCTGTTTGTGGAAGAGTTATTATTATTTAAATGAGATGTTTCCAATTACTAAAATTTACATTCTCCCTTATTAATAGTCATAATTTATTAAATGTATACCATTTGATTCTGCGTACAACAATAAGTGTTTGTTTTTTGGTTCCTTAACATTTTAACCTAAGTCATCCGCTTTCATGGAATGTCGCCTCAAATACTTTTAACGGCCGCCATTTTTAAATTTATAGTACATTTGATACTTTCGTTTTTGTCGTTATTAGCATCTAACACACACACAGTAACTATCCAAATATATGGGTTGTAACTACTTGTTTCGTAGAATACAAAATATTAGTAAAAAACACATACAGAAGACAGCCAGACGGGAAACTAAGCACATTACGTCAAACCCCTTTATAGGAACTTTACCTTTATTTTTGCATTTCATATCAGTTACCAAAAATTTTTTTACCATAATTTTGAATTACCCTATATATAATATAATTATATATAATAATATATATATATTAGTATATTATCTATATATATATATCATATATATATATATGTAAGTTTTTTATTATATATATGATTATATTATATATTATATGTCTATATATTATACGTTTTTTTTAATATACTGTATAATATCTGAGTCCTAATAATTTTTTTATATTCTTTTATTAAAAATGATTGAAACAACATTGGTTGATTCTACTTATTATGTAGATGAAATATTGTAAGCAATTAGGTAATAGCTAGGATTTATTATTAATTTATTAACTACCCATAGAAACAATAATATAAAAAAAAAAAAAAAAAATCATGATTTTTTAATATATAAAAAATACGTAAAAAAATCAGTTGATTTAAATATTTGATCTTTTTTGTACCAATCCTGCTCTGGAAGAGAAACCTGGGGATACAATAAGAAAATGTACAGGCGTCATTATTATTATTATTATTATTATTATTCATTATTCTTATTATTATGTATTATTATTATTATGTATTAATTTAAAGAAATTAACTTAACAGTAGAACACTACAAAAAACATATTAACTAAAAACTGCGATTAAGCAAAAAAAAATTAAAATTTTAAACACAGATCCATAATTTTCTTACACTTAAATGACTATTTGAATTTTTGAGATTGCTCGTGGTGTAGGAAAATAAGTTTGTCTCCATATGTTCTGGAGTTAAACGTCATCTCTTATCTCAAAACCACGTTTACCTGTTCTAAGAAAAAGCCTTTATAAAACTTTGAGACCGTAGAATTTATTAAGTTGCGTTTCCCAGAAGCCGACTAGCAGCCCGGGCGGGCACACAGGCGCAAATGCATCGTTTCCAGAGCCGTTTGCGCACTTCTACGTCACGTACACGTCACAGTCAGGCGCCGTTGTTAAATCCTCGATGTTCGGGAATTAATAAAGCGGGCGCGGCTGCGGCGGAAGAATCACTTTGTTTACAAAAAAATCTTTTTTGTCGGAAATGGCTTGCAAAATTTTGTATATATTCTCAGTAAACTTTTATATTAGGAGTTACTAAATATATCGTATCTTTCATAAATAGATACATATATAAGTATAATGCGTATTAGGTTATTACAATTGCTAAGTGAGTACCCTGAACAGACATTTACTGTTCTCGCATGATGGTTAATGTAATTGCTTCTTCAATTCCGAAGCGTTTCCGAGTCAATTTTGCACACGGGCTTGCACTGGACTTCTGGAAAGCAGCTATAGTTATTCCTTTCTTACTTGTAATTTTGACATTGAACCGCCTTATCCAAATTTTGGCTGTACAGAACTAGAGCTCACCAGAAATGCGATACTGACAAGATGCCCAGGATACTCAGAAAGACTCCACTTGTTTAATACACACAAGTTTAAGTAGAATATGTAAAGGTGTGGCTGAAGTCGAAAGTTCCGGTTCCGGCCGGAACTTTCCAAGGTTCCGGAAAGTTCTGTTCGGCACCGGAACCAAAAAATTCTGCGTTCGGTAGCAGTGTTCCCTAATATATATAATTACTATATAGCGTATTATAATATATATATATATATATATAGTATATTAATATACTATATATATATATATATATATAGATAATATAATATACTATATATTATGACTAACTATTCTATTCATTTTCAGACTTCAAAACGAAGCGTTTAAGTAAAAATTGAGACAACACTCTCGAGACATCGTTGCCAATTTATAGGGCTTCAAATTAAATTGGAATCAAAAACTATGGGAAAAAGAAAAATTGCTCTAAATTAGGGGGATATTTTAAACTCCCAAATTTTAAACGAGTAAGTGCTGTATTTTGTGATTTTTTTTTTTACCACCTGAGTTGCAATATTATACTTTTTAATTTTTTTATATTAATATTAGATAGCCTATTTTTAAAAATCTGTAATATTACATACGGTATAGTTTGTGATGTATTTATAGCTGCAGTTTATTATTATTATTATTATTATTATTATTATTATTATTATTATTATTATTATTATTATTATTATTATTTTTTTTTTATTTGTATTTTTATTTTATTTTTATTTTTATTATTATTATTATTTGTGATTAAGTGGTGGAATACTTAAAGTATTCTGTAATTGTACTGCAGTTAAAGCCCAAAGATGCTGCTATTAAAATTGAGAATATGGATATTAAAATTTAAATATTATTATTATTATTATTATTATTATTATTATTATTATTATTATTATTATTATTATTATTATTATTATTATTATTATTATTATAATTATTATTTTTCCTATTCTTATTAGGCCTATTAACTTATCATTATTACAGGTTTATTAATACAGAATTAAATGTTTAAATTTTTCTTTTTATTATAACTGGAAAATATTTTTGAAAGGAGTTGGAAGTTGGCTAATATTATAATGGCTCCAAGTTGGAAGTTGGATAATTTTTTTGATGATTCCTCACCTCCTGTTTTCTTCACCACTCCCACCTAATTTCTTCTTAAAGTCTTAGTAGCCATACTTTCAGCCATTTCTTCAAACTTCATGTATGTGACTAGATGTTAAACTATTAATTGGTGTTGAACTGGATTCTGAGTGACAAGTGAACCTGGGCTTTTTAATTAGGTCTCTGAATAACTGAGCTGGGCTGAAATTGGGTAAAAATAAATCGAATTTAAGAATGTGATCATATGTGTCTGTTCAATCCACAAATAGAAATGAATCCAAGAATGGCATCACACATTAGGATATTTGACCAAACCACAAATTATAGAATTGAATTCAAAAATGGGAGCTGAAACAATAGCACATAAACTTTCAATATTAATAAAATATCATGATCTTGCTCCATTTTTATTATTCTCCTTCCACTTTACCTTATTCAGTAAGCTTCAGATGAATAAGTCAATAATATTGGTGGAAGGAATATCATGTTCAATTTATCACCAATAATATCTGATGGAAGGAATACCACATTCAATTTATAATATACTAGTAATAGAAAAATATAACAACTGCTTCCACTCTCAAAATTGTGATAGATAATAACAACTTGTAATAATATAGCCTGTTAGAATAGTTAGAATAACCCAAGTTAGTAAATAATGGTGATGAGTACCCTGTCAAGTGCACCTGACCACATACTCTTCCAGGGCCAGATCAATTCTCTGCTCTCATACACCAATACCGTCTGTAATCACCCTGCTCCTCCATTTTCACCAAGCCCAACCACCTAGAAAAGGGGTATTACGCTTACTACAGTTACACAACAATCTCACACTTCTATTATACACTAATCCTCTCGCTTGTACTAAATTCACATTCCTTTCTTTCAGACATTCTCTAACTGACTCAATCCACTTTTTCTTTCATATTTCAACTGGTTGATATCCAACACACTCACCTCAATACACCTGCTTAACCAAGCAATTATCATCCATCCTTTCCATATACACTCATTTCTCTCATTCACGAATTTCTTCACACCACACAGCTCCCTAACATGCTCATTCCTCATTTTATCAATTCTTCTCACACCTAACACGCCTCTTAAGATTATCCATTTGAACATAACTTAGATCTATACCTCTTATTGCACATCAAAGTTTTACTATTATACATTAACACTAGTAACAATATACCCTCATTCAAAACTCTAGCTGCATTCACCAAAGTTTTAATTACTTCAGCCAGCTCCTCACCCCACACAAATTTCCTACTATACTCTGCACCATCCGTTCCCTTTTTGTCCAACATAAAGCCTAAATATTTAAGTTGTATACTTGCTCCAGTTAAGGGGAGACAGTTTCGGTGAAGCATCTGATATTTATCAATCTGTAAAAAGAAAACATTTTTTTATTAACAACAATTATATATTTTAAAATCTTAAATTTAATTTTTTTTTTTTTTTTTGGGGGGTGGTGATATTTCAACGCTTTTTACACCAAAATACTCATGTGGTATTTGGTAATAAAATCCGTTCAGACCTTTTTCTAAATTTATTTATTTAAAAAAAAAATTTAAGAAAACAATTATTTATTTTTTTTTCTGAAAAAAAAAATCAGGCATGGCTGACACCACCTTGCACTATATAAAAGCATTCAAAATAAAGGTTATTCTGTTGATGCGCATATGGCTAAAGTTTGTACCAAATTTGAAGAAAAAACTTCATTTTTTTAAATGAATTTTTTGGTGAACCTTGTGTTTCAAAAAAGTGAAATGGGAGAAAAGCACGAAAATGATTATGGAATTTTATTTCTTAGTTTAGACAGTAAAAAATATTTATTCTTATATACTGTATATATATATTTATATATATATATATATATATATATATATATATATATATATATATATATATATATATATATATATATATATATATATATATATATATATATATATATATATATATATATATATATATATATATATATATATATGCTAACTATGTATAATATATATATATTAGGGATGGGCCGAACTATCCGGTATCCGGCCTATCCGGCCAAGTTTTTGACTATCCGGTATCCGGCCGGATATCATTGTTATCCGGCCGGATAACCGGATAATTACTTCCCTAGTAGGTTCTTCTCGTTTGGGGAAATATTCAAAATAATTTGAAAAATTATATATATATATATACACTATATATATATATATATATATATATATATATATATATATATATATATATATATATATATATATATATATCTGCTATATATATAACTCTCTTATATATATATATATATATATATATTTACTTGTTTAAATTCGATGTTAGGTACCAATGTTATATTATATTTTATTCATCATTCATGTTGACTGTACAATACAATTTATTATCTGAAATTTGGTGGTGAGACGTTTCATAAATTATGGTAAAAATATGGTAAATTAAAATATTATAATAATATATTATAAAAATATTGATATGGTAAAAAAATATGATATTTATAAGGGAATTAAGCTACCAGGACACATGTTAATGCAATTTTATCACCACATTTTTATTCTCACGTTTAAGTATTGTATTACTAAATTGTAATTACCACTGCTTATTTTAACGTGTTTAAGCATTATTATTTACCACTATATATACGCACATTCTCAGAAATTTATTTAAAAAAAAAACACGAATTTATTCTCAATGTTACCCGCCTTCAGTGATAAAATATAAAAATCAGAGCAAATGTCAGGGGCACAAAAACTTGATAAAATGCAATGTTTGAAATAAATATTCGTCTGCTATTAAGAAAAAGTGGTACTACGAATAAATGGTCAATATAGTTATAACTTTATAGGACAATCGAGGAGCTAAATATTATCGATATTGAGAATCGGTCGATTAATAGTAACACTCAATATCATTTATAATATTGATAAATTTTTATTTTTAGTTTCCACTAAAGTATTGAAAAGATATAATTTAAAAAAAAAAAAAAAGAAAAAAAAAAAAAACGATTTTTTGGTGTTGCTATCAAACGTACAAAGATGGCAACGTGTAAAAATTTGTGGACTATAAATTTTGGCATTCCGCTGCAAACTCCACAATTTTTTGGTAGTCCTCTAACTGCGGAATGATATAGGCATTTCCGCTAACTATATTCATTTAACATTTTTAAATTAGCACTTAATTGCAATTCCTCCAATTTATTTTGGTATTCGGCAATTGCGGAACGTCCACACTCTGATATATATATATATATATATATATATATATATATATATATATATATATATATATATATATATATATATATATCTTCTATATATATATATATATATATATATATATATATATATATATATATTTTATATATATGCTATATACTCACTAGCAGGTCAGCCTCCAGATTAGATGTCCCATGTATGTAAAAAAAACTATGATAACTACGTAAAAACTGAATACATTTTGAAATCAGCGCACATTGTAATGGAGGAAAATGAAGAAGAAATAAAATAAAGTGAGATAAAAAAAATTAAACAATAATAATAAATAGGTTTCATGTGCGATATAATTCTCTCGTTCCCCAAATTTTCGCGTTCCAAGTCATGAGTCCCTCAATATTTTCTTTTCAATGTTTTAGGCGAACATACGCACACACACATACACACACACTCTATGATGAATATAGATGTTCTAGAAATTTAATTTTTTGATGACCCTGACCTGACCATATGCAATTTTTGATGCCCTGACCTATATGCTTTTGGTACCATTTGTTAACTAATTTTTATTTTTAATTTTTAATTTGCCATTATTTTTAGTTTCCTAAAGTATTGAAAAGATATAAGGAAAGCGTTTATTTTTATGGGTATCATGTTTTTAAATTAAGTTTGGAAACCTATATAATATTTTTTGAGTTATTTATTAAAATTAACAGTAGTAAATTTTTTTAGTTCTTGCACATTACAATGTGCATTTAGTTCAAAAATATATTAAGTTTTTATGCAGATATAGTGTTTTTGAATGTGTCATGAATAGTTTTTATAGATACAGGGGGCACCTAATCTGGAGACTGGCCATATATATATATATATATATATATATATATATATATATATATATATATATATATATATATATATATATATATACATTATATATATATATATATATATATATATATATATATATATATATATATATATATATATATATATATATATATATATATATATATATATATATATATATATATATATATATATATATATATATAATTTCTAGTGTGTCGGGTGGGGTGATGTTGGTCTCTTTAGTATAACTCCGTCTCCCCACTTTCCCCTAATACACTTTTTTTTTTTCTGAAAATCAAGGCCCTATAGTAGGTCATAAGCACACAATGTGGCCTCAAAACCACGACAACAAAAAAATAATAATGTAATTCTAATAATCATAGTTTTATTAAAGTTTAATTAAAGCTCATTTAGACTCAGTTTGAAGGGGTGAATCGGACCACCATTGTGGGGTGAATTGGGCCATCTTTTTAAATTCCTCTTTTATGTATAAATTCAATTTTATATTTTAATTTTTACTTAATATAGAAATTGTTTATTATATTAAAATTAGTAATAAGTAATTAAAATTTCAATAATGATAAATAAAATAAGAATAAAAATGTGGTGGCCCAATTCCCCCCATTCGTGGGACAAATTTTGACACTTTTTTGAATTCATATTTTCCATATAAATTTCATTTTTATTTTAATTTTTACCTAATATAAGTAACTGTTTATTATATTTAAATTAGCTATACGTAATAAAAATGTCAATAATAATAGGCTACATAAAATAAGAATAACAATGGTGGCCCAATTCACCCTATCATCAATTTTTATTGGGGGGATGAATCGGGCCAAGTTAGGCCCAGCGATTTAACCACTAGGCACTGTTTGGAACAAAAATTTAGTTTGCCAGTTAAAAGCTAACATACTCAACTGTATACACTGAAAAAATATATAATTAAAATCAATCTGTCCATAACTTTTCATTTAAAACAAAGTTAAAAAAACTCGCATTTTTCAAATGTGAAATTCTATTTAAGGACATTTTATACACTAATTTATTATACTTTTTAAAAATATAAAAACTCTCTAGAATTAAAGATAATCTAAATAAAACTTGTAGTACTACCATGATGAGAATTTTTTTTTATTTAGTCACCCCGCCCGACGCTATATAACAGACTGCCGGATATCCGGTTAACTTCCAGCCGGATATCCGGTATCCGGCTATCCGGCTAATTCACTATCCGGCCCATCCTAATATATATATATATATATATATATATATATATATATATATATATATATATATATATATATATATATATATATATATATATATATATATATATATATATATATATATATATATATATATATATACCTATATATATATATATATATATACGGTATATATATATATATATATATATATATATATATATATATATATATATATATATATATATATATATATATATATATATATATATATATATATATATATATATATATATATGATTTTTATATATATATGATTGTGTATATATATATTTATATATCCGTTCAAATCTATATATATATATATATATATATATATATAAATATAGGTTGATAGATAATAACAATAATATATATATATATATTTAAAAATAAAATATAGTATATAATATAATATATATATCTTTAGTCTGTATATATATATATATATCTATATATATATATATATATATATATATATATATATATATATATATATTTATGTATATAAATATATATATACGGTATATATATATATATATATATATATATATATATATATATATATATATTATTTTTCAAAATTGCTCAGTTCCAATTTGGGTAAAATTCTTTTACCAACCAAAAAAAAATAATATATTTTTTTTTTTTTATTCACACTTCGGTTCTGACTAAGGTTTCTGCACTATTTGAAAATTGTTCAGTATATTCTGTCAAAAAAGTTTTCACCTACAATAAATATTATTGAATAAAATTTATACCCATGATCCGGGTTCGGGTTCGGGTTCGGCTCTGGCGCTCCTACTAAGGTTTCTGCACCATTTTAAAATTGTTCTGAGTGTTCTAGCAATAATTTTTTCACCTACAAAAAATATCTTGGAAAAAAATTTATACCCAGGATTTGGCTCAGACTCTGTCTCTGACTAAGATATCTGCACATCCAGTTGTTCAGTATGTCTTCTGGTAATAAATTTTTCGCCAAAAAAAAAAATATTTCTTGAAAAAAGTTTATACCCAAGATCTGGCTCTGACTCCGGCTAAGGTTTCTGCACTATTTCAAAATTTTAAAGCAAGTCTTCTGGTAGTAAATTTTTCACAAAAAAAAAAATTTATACCCAAGATCTGGTACTGGCTCTGACTTAGGTTTCTGCACTACTTGAAAATTGCTCAGCAGGTCATCTGGCAATAAATTATTCATTTAAAATATTTCTTGGAAAAAATTTATACCCAGGATCGGACTCAGGCTCTTACTCTGACTCCCTTTATTTGACTGAGTAAAAGTTGGAGGCTGGGTTGAAGGTTGGAAAAAAAATAAATTACATTTTCTATAATAATAATAATAATAATAATAATAATAATAATAATAATAATAATAATAATAATAATAATAATAATAATAAATAAATAAAACATCTTTTGAGCCTGAACCTGGAATTGCAATTTTGACATTAATTGCAATTTTTTAGTTTGACACCTCTTAAATAAATTTCTGTAACTAAAAAACTATTCTGAATTTCCAAAAAAATAAACACACCAGGATGTGCAGGAGGGTATTTTCTACCAAGTTAGATAAAAAAAAAAAAAGTGAAAATTTTGATTTTGCTTTCAAAAAGTTGGGGTTTTTGGGGTGGGTTTTCCCATAACTACCATCCAACATGATTTCATATTTTAGACTCTCCTCAGCCACCACCATCACCTTTCTCTTATCTATATTTACTTTCAAACCCCTCCTTTTAGACACCATGCCAAACCCCTCTACCAATCCTCTCAAAACCAAATCATCTGCATACAATAAGCCAGGGCACCCTCCACTCCAATTCTCCATCAGTCTAACCCTCTCCCTTGCCTCCCCTACCTTTAATTCTTTTATCACACCATCCATATACAAATTAATAGAGTTAAGAGACATAACACATTCCTGCCTCATTTTGCTATTAGTATTAAACCATTCATTTTCCTCTCCACATTACGCTCGTTCCCAAGGTTCCCTAGCCTGTGAATTTTGGTGACTTCCGACTGATCTGTGTTCTTCTGGTTATGGTACGGCAGCTCCACAAGATCCTGGCTAGGAGATTGGGAGTGGTTAACCACAACCCATTTCAGTCTGGGTTCAGGTCAGGCCGGTCTACGTCCCAAAATATTTACATTCTGGTGAAGGTCTTCAAAACAAGGTTTGAGTGGAGACGTGATTTGTATGTCACTTTCATCGACTTCAAGCGTGCCTTTGACTCAGTTTCGCATGATGGGCTTCTTTCTCTCTTGGGGGGGTTTGGCTTGGCTCCCTAGCTAGTCGCTTACCTAAAATCAGTGTACCAGGAGATCCATGTTCGGGTTGATACTGGTTGGGTGATGCAGGGTAGAGGCATCCTGCAAGGGGACCCTCTCACCTGTTTTGTTCAATGTTGTGTTGGATTACATCTTGAAGCAAACATCCACTGATGTGGGTGTTCCTATGGGGGGCCAGCAGGTGTCATCACTGGCCGCCATTGCAGATGACTTGGAGTGCTCGACACCTCTTCACGGCTGGGAATTAAAACAAACAGGTTGCTCTGGCAGAGCAAGCGTACCTTTGGGTCTCGTCACCACGTTTGGGTTCCACAAATGCGTCAGGAGGTTGGTCTGCTTTGGCTTGGGACAGCTAAAGGTTTGTCCACGACCACACCATTCGTGTGGTTGAAGGACAAACATACCGACTAATGAACTCAACAGGTGTTTACAAATACCTAGGAGTTCGGGTCACGTCTTCTGGCGTAGCGAAATGGTCCTTGGGGGACTTGAGGGACAGGCTGAGGAAACTCTCCTCGGCTTACCTCAAGCCACAGCAGAAGTTGCACTTGTTAGTCAACTATCTGATACCCAAATACACATATCGGTTGCGGCACGAGCGCCTTACAATCAGGGCGCTGCGTGAGGCAGATGGAATGGTTCGGGCAGAGGTGAGGAAGTTTATGCATCTTCCTTCTGATACTCCCGGTTCCCATGTTTGGCCTCGCCCCTGGAGGTTTGCTGGAGATACCGAAGTTTGAACGGTCCCATTTTGCACTCGGCTTGAATGTTGCATGACGAGGATAGACGACAGGGCGGTGTGTATGGGCTGGCCGCTTCAGCAACTATCAGAATACTGGTCTCTATACTTTTAATGTTTTACCACACATTCACAAAAACTTACTTATTCAGTCAATCACAATCTCATCTCCATTCATCCATCTTGATCTTTTCAAAGTAATTCCATCTATAGCTGCTGATTTACCATTCTTTAACTTTTTCTCATTCTTTTTCTATTACCTCCCCAAAATATTTTCTTCTTCTTACACCACCAGACCCACACATATTCACTATTACTTCTTCATCACTGCCAATGTTATGCAGATTTTCGAAGTGTTCACTCCATAACTCCTCAAATCCACCTTATCAGTCACAAAAGCACCATCCCTATTCATTATTCTATGAAATTCTCCTTATTTCCTTTACTTAACCTTTCGCACTTCTTTTCAGAACAGCATCTTACTCCATTGTAAGTCTGATCATTTACCACTTTTTCTTTTTCCTTTTTTTTTTCTTACTTTTATTGTCATTATGGAATTAATTTATATAAATTTAATATTTCTATTACAGGAAACAAAAAGTGGTATTGTTGCAGTGGTTCAAAACTGTCCAAAGCAGAGATTTTCTCTTAAAGAGGAAGAAGGAAATACTTACATAAAAGCTTGTCAAGGACACTCCATTAAGGTATGCATATGATTACTTACTTTACTGGTGGCCAAAGTAAACAATCCTTTGAAAAATAGGCACCACGAAAGAATACCATAACAGCAATCGTCTGGAATCAGATCCCTACATCGGTGATGTTGTAACTTGGTTTTTGAATTGTAAAGGGCGGGCAATGTACTATTAGGTGCTCTATGGTTCCATGTGAAAAGAATGAACACCTGGGGCTGAACAGGTTCAGGACTTAGTTAAATCTATGTTTGTATTCTTAAATGGATCTATGGTGTCCTGAGTGGAGTCTGGCCAGGCATGATCTGAATTGTCAATATAATATCTGTTCCTCTGCACAGTTTTCTAGACAGGGGGCTTGGAGGATCGCATTTCTGGGTGACGGTGTTGAGAAGCTATTGTCTATTTTTATGAAATTTGTTTGTATGTGTTTTATTATGGAAATGTTTGATGGTAGGGGTGGTAGTGAGTTTAAGACAATGAATAATGAGGATGGTGTAATTTATTTTGTTCTACGGGCATGTGTTTTAAGTAAGGAAAGATGATGTGTGTGATTGTGGCCATGGTTCTACTGTAGAATGAGTAATTTTTGTTTCCAATTGGAGGCGGATGGTTGTTTGGCGTAATGGGGCGACAGCCTGTGGTTGCTCATAAAACTTTTTGTTTTTAGTCAAAAAAATTTTGTAGTGTCATAGTAAAAGAAAAGAACATTAGAATTACTGTTCAAAGTTAAAACGTATGCATCCCAATGTACTTGTTAATCCCACAAGACTTCTTTGAAAGATAAACTTACTTTTTTTTTTTAATTGGATAGTAAAGTACATTATACTGTGCATCTTTTTTTTTCTTACTTGCTATACATTATTTTTACAGTACGTGTGTATTGTATATTGCATTTCCTTGCCTTTTAATGTTCATAATTTTTTATTTATATAATGTAAGCGACATTGCAAGCATTTAAGAAAATTGGGGTGGGGCCTTCTTTTATTAATATATATATATATATATCTCATCTTATATATATATATATATATATATATATATATATATATATATATATATATATATATATATATATATATATATATATATATATATATATATATATATATATATATATATATTTAATTTGTATATGGTGATGGGGTTATGAAAGAATTCGAGATGGGGATGGCGGAAATGGTGTTAGAATGGTGAGAATGGAGATGAGTGGAGGGGTGCCTACCTATTATATGCGGATAGTTTGGTTTTGTGTGGCTGGAATCAGAGAGTTTGAGAGAGAGGATTGGTAGAGAGATTTGGCAGGGTATGTAAAAGGAGGGGTTTAGTAAACGTAGATAAGAGTAAGGTTATGTGGTTGTGAGTGAGGACAGTCCTCAGTGTGAAGTTATGTTAGATGGTGAGCAGCTGGAGCAGGTGTCTGAGTATAAATATTTAGGGTATGTGTTGGATGAGAAGGGAACGGATGATGCAGAGTGTAGTAGGAAGGTTGTGAATGGCAGGAAGGTTGCTGGTGCAATTAAATCGTTGGTGAATGTAAAGGGACTAAGTCTTGAGTGCGCTAGAGTCTTACATGAGGGGTATGTTGTTACCTGTGTTATTGTATGGTAGTGAGACTATGGTCTGGAATAAGAAGTATAGATCTAAAGTTCAATGTGTTCAGATGGACAATCTTAGGGGCATGCTAGGTGCGAGAAGAATTAATAAAATGAGGAATGAACTTATTAGAGAGATGTGTGGTGTGAAGAAAGGGGTAAATGAGAGAATAAATGAAAGTATGTTGAGATGGTTTGGTCATGTGGAAAAGGATGAATGATATAGTCAGTTGGTTAAGGGATGTATAGTGGAGAGTGTGTTGGGAACCGACCGGCTGGGAGACCGAAGAGAAAGTGGATTGAGTCGGTGAACGAATGTCTGAAGGAGAGAAATGTGAGTTTGGCAGAGGCGAGAATAAAGGTGCATAATAGGAGTGAATGGCGGGGTTTTGTATGGGGGCATGGTTGTGGCCCACCTGGGCCAAGGATGAACCCTTACATTGACGATTTACCATAGTGAGGGTCCGTCGCGGTCCCATGATGCTCTAGGGTGGATTTTCTGTCTGTGACGAGCTCTCACTAATTAATGGTACAGAGGGGGCGGTAAGGCTGGGCTTTCTTTTCGACGTTTGTCATGTTCTCCTACTGCTTTTCTTTTCCGATGCTTGTAGCGCACCTTACCCAATCTTGGGTCAAAAAGAGAGGGAGATGAGAAAAAAAAGAGAAAGAGTATATATATATATATATATATATATATATATATATATATATATATATATATATATATATATATATATATATATATTCATCTTTCTTCTTTCTTTATACTATAGAAATATAGAAATGATAAAATGGATGTGAGGGGAGTGTGGAAAGAACACTTCGAGAATCTGTATAATATTAACAGTAATGAAGAGGTGATAGTGAATGTGTGTGGGTTTGATGGTGCAAGAAGGAATAGGTATTTTGGGGATGAGGTCATTAGCAAGAGGAGGAGGTAATGGGTAGAGTGAGAAAGTTGAAGAATTAGTAAATCTGCAGGTATATAGATGAAATTACTGGTGAAATGATCAAGAATGGAGGCGAGATGGTGATTGATTGGATTTGCAAGTTGTGTAATAAAGCGTTTATGGAGGGTATGATTCCGAGAGATTGGAGGAGAGCAGTAATAGTAATAGCAGTAATAGGGTAAGGGAGATAAGGGGAATTGTAGGAATTATAGGGGAATTAGTTTATTGAGTGTTGTAGGGAAGATATATGCTGGTATTTTGGTCGAAAGAGTGCGTCGCGTGACTGAAGGACTGATTAGTGAAGAACAAGGTGCGTTTAGGAGTGGTAGAGGATGTGTGGATCAAATCTTTACATTGAAACAAATGATTGAGAAAATGAGGGAGAAGAAGAATAAATTGTATTTAGGTTTTATGGATTTGTAACAGGCGTATGATAGGATTAATAGCTCTATGGCTGGTGTTAGTAATATATGGTGTTGGTGGTAGGCTTCTAAATGGAATCAAAAGTATGTATGACGATAGTGAAGCGTGTGTAAGAATAAATGGTGTAAAGAAGTGATTGGTTTAATATTAATAGCAGTGAGGCAGGGATGTGTTATGTTCCCTTGGTTATTCAAAAGAACTAGAGATGGGGGTGGCAGGAAATTGTGTTAGAATGATGGAGAATGGAGGTGAGTGGAGGGTGCCCTACCTATTATTGTATGCGGATGATTTGGTTTTGTGTGGTGAATCTGAAGAGAGTTTGAGAGGATTGTTAGAGATATTTGGCAGGGTGTGTAAAAGAAGGGATTTGAAAGTAAACGTAGATAAGAATAAGGTTATGGTTGTGAGTGAGGACAGTCCTCGGTGTGAAGTTATGTTAGATGGTGAGCAGCTGGAACAAGTGTCTGAGTTTAAATATTTAGGATATATGTTGGATGAAAAGGGAACGGATGATGCAGAGTGTAGTAGGAAAGTTGTGAATAGCAGGAAGGTGGCTGGTGCAATTAAACCGTTGGTGGATGTAAAGGGGCTAAGTCTTGAGTGTGCTAGGGTCTTACATGAGGGTATGTTGTTACCTGTGTTAATGTATAATAGTGACACTATGGTCTGGAATAAGAGGTATAGATCTAAAGTTCAATGTGTTAGGTGTGAAAAGAATTGATAAAATGAGGAATGAACGTATTAGAGAGTTGTGTGGTGTGAAGAAAGGAGTAAATGAGAGAATAAATGAAAGTACATTGAAATGGTTTGGTCATTTGGAAAGGATGAATGACAGTCGGTTGGTTAAGCGGATGTATAGTGGTGAGTGTGTTGGGAATCAACTGGCTGGGAGACCGAAGAAAAAGTGGATTGAGTCAGTAAACAAATGTCTGAAGGAGAGAAATGTGAGTTTGGCAGAAGCAAGAATAAAGGTGCATAATAAGAGTGAATGGCGGGGTTTTGTGAGGGGGTATGGTTATGGCTCACCTGGGTCAGGGGATGAACCCTACACTTGACAATATGCCATAGTGAGGGTTCGTCGCGGTCCCTGAAGCTCTAGGGTGGATTTTCTGACTGCGACGAGTTCTCACTAATAGGTATTTAGGGGGTGATAAGGCTGGGCTTTCTTTTCGACTTGTGTCATATTCTTCTACTACTTTTCTTTTCCGATACTTGTCACACACCTTACTCCCAGTCTTGGGGAAAAAGGGGAAGATGAAGAAGATATACGAGTTTTAAAAAAATAAAACATCATCAATAATTTTTCTAGAATTTTGAATAAAGCACATAAAGTTTAATTAAATAAAGGAACTAGCCATTCTCTCCTTTAATTTGATCATTTATTATTTCAGGTAAAAAATTCTTTTGTAAAGTTTGGGAAGATATTATTATTATTATTATTATTATTATTATTATTATTATTATTATTATTATTATTATTATTATTATTATTATTATTATTATTATTATTATTATTATTATAGGATATTGATTTAGAGTTAACTCCAATACTATCAGCAGAGACTCAACCATTCGCTTACCACGGAACTTACTTCAGAGTTTGGCCTCAAATTAAGGAGAAAGGATTAAGTTGTATGAATAGAGTTCATATCCATTTCAGTCCTTCTATGCCAAAATCTGCAGAAGAAACCAGTGGGATAAGGAAAAATTGTCAGATAATCATTGAAGTTGACATTGCAAAGCTGCTTGCTGGTACTACTACTAATAATAATTTATTATTATTATTATTATTATTATTATTATTATTATTATTAATTATTTTTCTAGTTTTTTTGTTTGTTTGTTTTGCAAATACCTTTTAACATGCCAATTTTCTTTTAAAGGTTAAAGTCTCCTTGTTTTTAAGCTGTTATTTAATAATAAAACTGGTCAGCAAAGAATTTGTCCCAAGACAAAGAATTCCTGTTTCTTACATGTTTTTTTCATGTTGAATTCAAAAATCTTATTGGTTTTTGTCTGTCAGTTTCAGTTTTGAATATTCACATGTAAAAATGGGAAAAAATGCAAAAATAAATGACATTTCCTGTGAATAGAGACGAAATGGTTGGATATGCAAACAGATAATGTAAATAAAATATGTGTATCTTGTCCAAATGTATATTCCGTGAAAATTTCAAATTGATAGGACAAATAAAAAAGATATAGCGGTTTTTCATTCATGAAGTGGTGAATTTTTTTTTTTTTTTTTTTTAAGTTTTCAAGTGAATGGTGGTAAAACTTTACGTTCTAGATAAAACACCAATATAATTTTTGGATTCAGCGCAAAAAACTACATAAGAAACAAGTCTTCAATACAAGTTGACAAAAATTTGTTCTCCATTATTATTATTATTATTATTATTATTATTATTATTATTATTATTATTATTATAATTATTATATTGAGGAACAAATATCCGATTTAGATATAATAATAATAATACTTCATTATGAATATCATCAACTGTCCCTTGGTTCCCCACAACTGGGGATAGGGTGCGCAAACATGCACCAGAAATCAGAGGCATGCAAAAACATTTCTAGGGCACTTAATTAGTTGTAATGGGACCCCCAACCCAACTACCACTGTCTTTTATTCGCCTCTTACGGCGCGCAGAACATATGTTGGGGAAATTGTTTCTCCTCCATACACAGGGATAATAATAATAATAATAATAATAATAATAATAATAATAATAATAATAATAATAATAATAATAATAATGGATAATAATAATGGATAATAATAATAATAATAATAATGGATAATCTTAGAGGCATGTTAGGTGTGAGTAGAATTGATAAAATGGGAAATAAACGTATTAGGGAGTTGGGTGGTATGATGAAAGGAGTAAATGAGAGAATAAATGTGTGTATTAAAATGGTTTGGTCATGTGGAAAGAATGGATGGTAGTCAATTAGTTAAACGGTTGTATAGTGGTGAGTTTGTTAGGATGCAACCGGCTGGGAGACTGAAGAATAGTGGATTGAGTCGGTAATAGGATGTTTGAAGGAAGGGAATGGGAATGGGAATTTGGTTCAAGCTAGAAGAATGGTGAATAATGGGGGTGAATTTCGTGGTTTTGTGAAATGTCATCAATGGTTATGGGCCTGGACGAGGGAATGAATCATGACACTGATGAGATGCCACAGTGGTAGTCTGTCGCAGTGAGCGAAACTCTAGGGTGGATTTTTTCTAAGGATATAAGGGGGGGGGGGCTTTCTTGTTCGACTTTGATCATATTCTTCTTAACTATTGTTTCTGGTGCTTGTTTGTGCACCCCACCTCTAATCTGTGCGGTTCCTGCCGCTGCTGATTTAATAATCATTATTCTCGATTCTCAAAAGTTTATTCAGGTTATGAACTACATTTGTAGATTTTTACAATATATAAAGTAGGTCCTATACTACTAAATACATCTATTTAAATAAAAAATTGACCACTGCTTTGGAAGGGGGCTGTTGGGGAAGCACAGTAGTTTCCTTCGAACCTTCAATAATTAATACAGACAAGAGATTCTAATACTTATAATATTGATAATAATTATACTAATAGTTATAATACTGATAAAGTAATTAGATTAATAATAGTCACAAATACTGAAGTAGAATACTAGCTATAATAAAGTGATTTTAATAATAATAATAATAATAATAATAATAATAATAATAATAATAATAATAATAATAATAATAATAATAATAATAATTATAAGAAAAATTAAAAATTCAATGAGAAGCAATAAATATTTAAGTCAGAGGCATGTTTCTGTATCTGACTATGAAAATTTTTTTTTATACTATCCGAGTTCTCCCTTAATGATAAAATAGAATAAAATTGTAGATCACTCATTGTGTTTATGGCAATTCTACATACTTTGATTAGTGCAAGCTATGATAATGTGTTTATAACATCCTTAGATCAGTAAATTATTTCAACATTGTAATGTCCGCAATTAATAAGTTATTAAAGAAAGAACACTAATGGAGAAATAAAGAGGACTTGGCTCTGGGGTCGAACCACCGCATGTTGCGAATGAGAAACTATGCACCTGACGCTTTATCATTGAGAATAGCTCAGTGGTAAAGCATCGAGTATGTTGTTCTCAGTCACAACATGCGGTGGTTCGACCCCAGAAGAGACAAGTCTCCTTCATCTTCCCATGAGTGTTCTTTCTTTACTTAAATCAATATGAAAAAATTATTTACTTGATTTTATGTACCATGTTTAACAGTTTAATCAACATTTTCCAAAAGTTTACATATGTTTTTCTTATAAAATTTGTTTGAATATAATTTGAAACATTAAAATTTTACTACTTGAAGATGGGCAAAAATAATTTGCTCTCTTCTTAAATTGTTTAGTAATATCTTTGTACAAGGTACAATTTGTTAAGCTTACAGAATACAATTAATATATTTTGTTGGTACACTTAGTTCATTTTATAGATTTACTCATAGTGGTTTTGCATGAGAAAATGCAGCAAACAAATTCTTTGAAAAAAAGAAAAATATTAATTATTATTAGTAAAATATTTAATTTAATAATAATTTAGCCATTATATGCTTTTCTACTTTCATTTTTAACGTCTCAGATAAGAAAAATCATGGGATATTTTTGCATTTTTTTTTCTTGCTACTGTAGCACATCTGCTTTCGTATGCCTCCTTTTAACTAAATGATAATGTATAGAACTTCAGGATATAATTATTTCAAATTTATTTTACAGCTAATTTTAAAATATTTCGATCAGAAAATAATGTAATTTTGACTGATGGAAATGAAACTGGATTTGTTCCTCCTCAGTTCTTTTCACAAGTGATTGAAAGGAAAACAGGTGGGCTTAGTTTATATATATATATATATATATATATATATATATATATATATATATATATATATATATATATATATATATATATATATATATATATATATATATATTTCTTAACTAAAAAAAAATCTACTCCCCTATCTATATCTATCTATATATAAATATATATATATATATATATATATATATATATATATATATATATATAACTATATATATATATATACTATATATATATATATATATATATATATATATATATATATATATATATATATATATATATCACCTGTCCCTTGCTTCCCCATAACTAGGGGTAGGGTGCTCAAACATGTACCGGGAATGCGAAGCATGCATGAGCTATTGTAGGATATAAATAAGTAGTAGCGGAACCCAAGCCCAGCTACCACTATAGGTAGAAACTGTGGTGGAGGAACAGGTTTCAAAGTTATAGATAATGAAAACGCCTCGCGACGCAGGAGGTTGACTCGCCTACTCTCCTACGAGAGGACGCTGGTTCAATCCTCCGCGTAGCAGTTGGAGTTTTATATCTACCTGGGGACGAGAATTAAAAACTCTGACTGCGAACACGTTAGAGGTAGGCGCTGGTTTGGGATAACCAGCTGCTTTGGGATTCGATTTCCTGTAGTCCCCCCCGTGTTACCCTCTGAAAAGGGGATAAAGCACGTTAAAGGGTAGTTTAAAAGGTAGACAATTATGCAAAAACTGAGGGAATGAAGAAGACATAAAAGATTACATATGTGACAACACACATACTACTGCTGGAGCCGGGGGGGGATGCTCAAAATCCTCCTAGTTTTGGTTCTTATCACTATGGAACACTAGGAACATAACACCATATATATATATATATATATATATGTATATATATATATATATATATATATATATATATATATATATATATATATATATATATATATATATATATATATATATATATATATATTAATATATATATATATATATATATATATATATATATATATATATATATATATATATTTAGGATACATGTTAGATGAAAAGGAACGGATGATGCAGTGTGTGGTAGGAAAATTGTGAATGGTAGGAAAGTGGCTGGTGCCATTAAATCCTTAAGGATTTATGTAAATGAGGGTATGTTGTTACCTGTGTTAATGTATAGTGGTGAAACTATGGTCTGGAATAAGAAGCATAGATCTAAGGTAAAATGTGTTCAGATGGACAATCTTAAGGGCGTGTTAGGTGTGAGAAGATTTGATAAAATGAGGAATGAATGTATTAGTGAGTTGTGTGGTGTGAAGAAAGGCGTTAACGAGAGTTCATTGAGATGGTTTGGTCATATGGAAAGGATGGATGATAGTCGGTTGGTTAAACGGATATATAGTGGTGAGTGTGCTGGAAATCGACCGGCTGGGAGACCGAAGAAAAAGTGGATCGAGTCAGTAAAGGAATGTGAGATTGGTAGAGGCGAGAAGAAAGGTACATAAAAGGAGTGAATGGCTGGGTTTTGTGAGAGGGTATGGTTGTGGGCGTGGCCCAGGGGATGAGCCCCACATTGTAAAGATACCACAATGAGGGTCCGTCGTAGTCTTGTGAAGCCCTTTGGTGGATTTTTCTGACTACAAGTAGGTTTTAAGAGTATATAGGGGACGGTAAGGGGGGCTTTCTTTTCAACTCGAGTCATGTTCTACTACTTTAATGTTTCTGGTGTATGCTATGCACCTCACCCCCAATCTTGGGGAGAGAAGGTAGATGATATATATATATATATATATATATATATATATATATATATATATATATATATATATATATATATATATATATATAATATATATATAATTCCGTTACATATATATATATAAATATATTTTTATATATATATATATATATACTATTAACATATATATATATATATATATATATATATATATATACTATACTGCTATATATATATATATATATATATATATATATATATATATATATATATATATATATATATATATAAGCTATCATCTTCCCACCTTCTTCCCCCAAGACTGGGGATAAGGTGCGTAACATACACCGAAAGTAGTAGAACAATATGGCGCAAGTCGAAAAACCCCGGCGCCCCTCCCCTTTATCCTTAAGTGCGAGCCCGTCGCAGTCAAAATCCACCCTAGAGCTTCACAAGACCGCGACGGACTCACTGTGGCATCTCGTCAATGTGGGGTTTATCCACTGGCAGATATTTTAACCCTCTCCTCACAAAATCCCCGTTATTCCTCCTATTATGCACCTTCCTTCTTGCCTCTTCCAAACTCACATTCTCCTCGGCATTCTTTTTACTGACTCGATCCACTTTTCTTCAGTCTCCCACTTGGTTGATTCCCAACACACTCACCACTATCATCTGCTTAACCAACCGACTATCATCCATCCCACATGACCAAACCATCTCCAACGTACTTTCATTTATTCTCTCATTTATCCCTATCTTCACACCACACAACTCTCCAATACGTCTCCATTTTATCAATTCTTCTCAAAACATTTGTAAATTTTATTGATTTATCTTTGAATTTTTTTTTTTTCAAAAAGTTATTTAAACATTTTTTTGTGTGTGTGTGTGTGTGTGTGTGTGTGTGGAGAGGGTTGATTTCTATGAAGGGCTCGTGTTAAACTAGTGATAGGCCTAGAGTATATTCCATGTCCGGACATTTGACTGACGAACATATTATCAAAAGGCATTTCCCCCGAACCGGAAAATTAAATTACATGTTTAGAAAATAAAATTATAGATTAGGTGAGGTGAGGTGAGGTTAAGTTATTTTAGGAAATGTTTTGTAACACATTTTTGTCTCTTATTTTATTATTTTCGACCATACCCTATATTCTTATGTAAAATTTAAATAAAAAAATTAATTTCATTTTTTTTTTTTTTTTCAGGAAAAAACTTACTGTCGTGAAATTAGAACACTTTTATTTGATTTTGTGTGCTTGTATTTTGTGCCATAGACCTTGTACAGTTAAATAAATAAGAATACTTAAAGGACTAAATTTTAATGTTTTGTTAATTTGTAGTTTCGTGCAAACTAAATCACTCGCAGTTATTCAAGTGACTTAAGAACTAAAATAATTTGTTATATTGTAATTAAGAAAAATGTCGGAATTCATAGGATATTCCATTTGCAATGTGCCACCTGTTAATAGATTCGGCCGTTCCGCGCTGAACGGTAAGTGCTGCTACTTGTGCTGGGTTTTCTAAGGGTGGGTAAAGGTTCTGGCATCGTTCTTTATTCTCGCAGTACTGATAAGCGCGGCGGCGGCATATAAAAAGTCCGAAAACCTTATCTGCGCTGTTGTCCCTCTACGCGAACCCCCACTAACTCTGGTGTTTTGGAAATAGAGTTAAGACTTAATGGGCCGGCTGCCCGTCCGTTGCTGGTGCGGGCAGAAAATGAAGGCAAACATCAAACGCGGGTGTGTGTATATTACAGTGTCGACCTGCTCCAGCAGCAGCAAGCAGGAGCAGTCCAGGTCACGTCTCTCGCCTTACCTCACCGAAGCTCCAATAATCAATGGTTTTGTTTGGAATGTAGTAGGTCGTCGCTATACTGCTTACTGCTCGCTGCTGCTTTCAGGCTTAGTAGTGACATTTGTCGCCTGGGCGGGCTGCGTCTCAGCTCCCTCTAACCATGAACTCCCAAAACAATGGCTGTTTGAATAGAGTTTCGGCCGGTTCCGCTCTCGCCGCAAGTGCTGTCTACTTGGCTGGTCTGCTCAGGTGTTAAAGGTTTTGCCATTCGCGGATTTGTAGAATGCTAGTGCTGCTCTGCGCGCGCTAATTTCTTTTCCTCTTTCTCTCCTTCTTTTCGATCTGCTAGGCGCTAAACGTTTTTCAACGCAGGGGATTTACCTCAGATTCATCTCGATCCCTTTAACTAGATGCGGGCAGCTTCTAGTGCAGCGGTGTACCGCATGGGCATCCTGAACCGAGATCGTCCCTCGCGATGTGTCCTAACAGTCCCGAAGAATGATGAAAGAGACAGTCGCAAGGCAAAGTAATCTGAGCTACGAACGCAGCTAATCATTCTTCAAAGTCCCGGTGGTATCGTCCTTATTTCTCTGTAGTACCTAAGCTGCGCCGCCAGGAAAAGTCGAAAACTCCCTCTACCGAAACCTCACTAACTCTGGTGGTTTGGCAAATTAGAGTTAAGACTTACTGTTGCTTGGCTGCCGTCCGTTGAGCTGGTGCGTGCAGAAATGAAAGCAAACATCAACAGATTTTCACGATACCGAGAATCGCAGCAGCAAGCAGCAAGCAGCAGCAGTCTCGTCATCGCTCTCCTACCTCTAACGAACTCCAATAACAATGTTGTTGAAATGTATAGTTCGTGGCTAGTACTGCTACTTGGCTGCTTTCAGGCTTTTAGTAGTGTACATTGTTGCCTGCGTGCCCGCTGTCGATCTCTCCTAATACGAACTCCAATAACAATGGCTGTTTGGAAATAGGGTTTCGGCCGGTTCCGCTGTCGCTACTTGTGCTGGTTTAAATTGCTGTTTGCTTTCACGAGAGATAAAAGCATTTCTTATTCGACCCCCGGTTGAGACTTTCTTCCCGAAGTATCCCATGCAGTATGGTATGCAGCTGCTAGCAAGCGGCTATCTCCTTTCCTCTTCTTTGGCTCTTAACTGAAAACGAGAAATACGGGATAAAACAAATAACAACTCGTGGTAGGGATGCACGAGCTCGTGGTCGACGAAGAACCTGCAATTATGCGGAATTAACCGTCTTGCAGTGACATCATGTGACAGGTCGAACGCACATGCGCCTCTCCACCTTGAGAGAATTGCGTGTGGGCACGAGAGTAAGGACTTCCAGAGACGCTATTCTTAGCATGGTCGAATCGGCTTCGTCTTGGGGATTCTAACTTACCACCTTCATCCAGCGAAGTTTTTTCTTTATTTGACGTATCTCTTTTTTAGTGCACTAGAGTAAATCGCTCATAGTTGCGAAAGAAAAACTCAAAAATCGCATCCTTTTCCCGGAGGCAATCCTGGGCAAGTGTCGGTTTAACTACAAACTCTGTTTCGGGCGTGGTGTAGGGCGTTAAGGAACTGGTTTAGGAGCGACACACTCCCAATTTGCCATAAGCATAAAGTGCACAAATGTCTCGGCAGGGGATGTTTCGTCACGATCAGCGTTCGCTCTCAATGTCATCTCCGTCGAATCACTCACGTTAGAGACAAGTACCTCTGGACGTATATAGGCGTGAGGGCTTGGCGAAAAGCAAGCTAGATCGTGCCCGGGTGAGGATCCCCGTGTGGGCGTATTAGTGCCTGGTGAAAACTGATCGGACTCCGCGCGAAAGCGACTAGCGCGGAGGTCTATGAGTTCGTTTCCCCAGAATATGCTATTTATTGCACCCCGCGCTCACCTCGTGATATTACTGGGTGCAACGTGAATGAGCGCTATGGTGGCCAGAAGCTCAACTAGCCACACCTCATCGCGTGTTGTCGCTGCGGCGTGAGGATAGTGCCGGGTCCATACAGTTGAGTGAGCAACCAAGGGCTCCTTCTCGTGG
>JABUQX010006121.1:0-37500 GCA_015478945.1 Trachelipus rathkii
AGTGTAAGGTTTTGTGCGTGACAGACAGAATTG
Organism: Trachelipus rathkii; assembly: GCA_015478945.1. Taxonomy (NCBI): domain Eukaryota; kingdom Metazoa; phylum Arthropoda; class Malacostraca; order Isopoda; family Trachelipodidae; genus Trachelipus; species Trachelipus rathkii. The sequence continues at coordinate 34 of JABUQX010006121.1, forward strand.
TGAGAATGAGTTGATGAATGCAAATTCGAAGCGTGACGTAATTGGACGGGAGAATACTTACAAGGGCCCTCCTAAAGTTGCGTTTTGAAATCTATGTCTCTAAAAACTTAAATATCTTGTATATCTTCAGCATGGAATTTAGAAATTAATGTTTCATATATTTTCCTGATCAAGTTGTGAAAAGTCTAAAAATAACTCTCTACGTATTTGTGTTACATATAAGAAGAAGAAATACGGTGCGTTTGGAAATAATGAGTTATTTCTCGTTTTAATTGACGAAGATATGCGATCTTTGTGCTGTTTCGATGAGTCACCCAGGATGAAAAGATTTATTTGATTCTGAGTGTTACTTTGGACTCGCAGGTGCAAATCTGTTCTTTCTGATTTTTATATATAAACGCACATCTTCTTGTTATTTTTCTCTTCCTTCTGGAAATAGAAAGAGGAATATTTGAACTTTTTACTATTAGAATTAATCGTTCATAAAATGGAAGAACAGTTTGTTAAAATTTTTGCCATATGAGCTAATGGGAGTAAAGTCGAGGAGAATTATCGATACTTATTATTATATTTTCTATCTAAAACATTCTAGTTTAATATTATTTATAATATTCATAAAATTTTATCTGTACAATATCATTAAAATGCTATTTATCTAATTATATAGATAAATAATTTATATATATATGTATTGGTATATATTTTATATATTTATATATATTATATATATATACTTATTATATATTATTCTTTTATTATTAATTATTATAGTAGTTTTAGGTTGTGAGTTGGTTTATAGTTAATATATAAGTTTATATTATATTTACGTGTGATATATGATAATTTATTATATTGTGTTTGTAAAGTTAAAGCAAAAAAACTCTTAACTAATAGATATTACTATCTAATAAATACTTAATGATATAGTATAACTGACTATTATGTGATATATATCATATATATTATTATAATAAATATATAGTATGTATATATAGTAGCTTTATATATATGTTTTGTTAAAATGTATATTTTTATCTTTTGTATAGAACACTTAAATATTGAAATATAAAAATTTGGTGTTTATTTCATTTGATCCATTACAAGATTTTCCAAAACTTTTTAACTTTTCTTTTTCGTGTACAATTCAACCTTTTGGAGAATGCACAGGTCAAATGGTTCTATTACGATTGAGCTTTTAAAGCGTGTTTTATTGAAATTCTTATTAGTCTGTATAATTGTTTAAAGACTCTACTAAAAATAAGTATTAATTTTGTTCGAAATTTTCTAACATTAAGACAATTTAATTTTGGTAATATTCACATATATGAAAAAATGTCATTGCAATATTTGTAATAGGATTATTACTATTTAGATAGATTGCCAAATATAGCTTTGCTTATGAGCAATAGTATTATCTATATATTATTATTGTTGAGCAACGTATTTATATTGTATGGTATTTTTTTTATAAATATTTATCTAAATTATATACCTATATATGAATATATTTTATTAGTATTCGTGTAAATATATATAGTACTATATAGTTATTTATAATATTATTTTATCTGAATATTTATGTATTTAGTCTAGGTATAAGTTGCTTTGCTAATAAGTATATATCTTTATTATAGGGTTAGTTTGTTATCTGGTTAGTTATGTACTATTATGATATATTATTACCTATACTTATTAGTTTATTATTTGTTGTCTTATAAAGTATTATCTAATACGGTATGGGGTGTGCTTTTTTTATTTATTTATTGTATTTTTATTGGTATAGTATAATGATGTATTTACAATATATTGTGAAATCATAGTATATATAATATATATATTTATATGGTTTTCTCCTGTTATATTTGGTACGTAACTTGCTTTTTAATTTAACTTGCGATTCCATATCTCTAAAAGAAACAGGTTGGACATGATTGTATTTATTTTATATGTATAAGTAACAATAATTCTTCTTTTTTTTTTTTGTGTTTTCTATTTGGTTTTTTTGTTTGTCTTCTGACTTTATATGAAATGCACTTCGTGATTTCTTTTGATGTTTTTTTCTGGTTTTACGGCTACTTGCAATAAATACCAAGTAGTTTCAAACAATATTGATACTTTTTTTAATTATTTCTCATAATACCTTATTAAATTCTTTGTAAAAGATGAATAACCAGTAATTTTTCATAACTATCTTTTATGACTTTCTTTATATCGATTTTATATATGTCAGTAGATTTATCTTTTATAACTTTTGTCTGTTTTCCACTAAATATCTGTTTATCATCTCGGCTGCAGTGAGAGTTTCTGAATATCCAACGAATTGCTTTAAGTCTCTTGCTATTTGCAGAACTCTCGGATGTAAACATAAATGCATTTGTTATATGATTGTAATTTAATCATAGAAATAATTACTTTGAAACAATATTTTTCCAAAAATGAAAAACATCTAATTGCTTCTTAAAATTAATGCGACATAACAGAATATTTATCAAGTCATGGTGCATAACTTCATTGAAATGATTAGATCCTACAGGATCCATAATACGAACTACTGAAAAAAGATTTTAATGATATTTTTAAACTTTAATTAATTTATAAGCTAAATTTTGCTAAAGTAATAAGAGTCTCGTGGATCATCGAGAATTTCGAGAGCGAAAGTTGCTTCATCTAGGCTCTTCGATGCGCGCCGTAGAAAAAGTGAAAAGTTTTTAATAAGATAATTTGTTGCATTTAGATAAGGATACAGTTGGCGAAATGTATTCGGATTAGAACGGGGTAAACTTGCGGTGTCGATGCGGAGCAGGAGCAGAGCTGAGCCAGTGCGTATGATAGAATGGTAGAGGCATGCACATTTTATACTGTGCCAATGCAAGCGATGAATCAACATTAGTTTATCTCTATGCACAATTCAATTTTGATGTGGTCTCGTCTTTCTCTGATGTGGGGTTTTTTTGATAAGCTCCAAAGGCGGGTTTTGGCTATTCACCCCACCGAATACTTCTATATGATATATATATATATATTAATATATTCAGTATATATTATATAATATTATTATTATAATATATATAATATATATAGTTATGATTATATAAGTATATATATATTATATATACTATTATATATATATATATATTATATATAGTTATATAAATGCTTGACCTTGCTATTTCATGTTCGTCTTCTATTTACTGTACCATTCGTCCTTGGTGCTCTGTCTGCTTGCCTCCTATGGAACAGAATTACGGAGTATTTTTAAATATCTTAACTATCTTCTCTCTCACGAGACCTGTTACTTGACTCTCATCCCACATGTGATATCTCTTACTTAGGGACTTCAACGCGACACCACACTGAATGGTTGGGCTTCTCTTATATGCTGACACAGGTGGGGTGGGAGGATGCCAAACTGACATGCAGCACTTCTCATACGATCTGTAATACAGTTAAATAATGGACTACACACATTTCCAGATCTTCCTAACCAACTCTTCACACGCTTGACTTATGTTTCACCCACTTCATAATCGTACAATAATCATTTCTTTTCCTCTCTGGTAAACTCTGACCATAAACTTGTTTCTCTAGCTAATATACACTTTATCTCCGGCAGCTCCACACTGCCTAAGCGTAATTTCTGGCCCTTTAATCAGGCTAATCGCGGGACATAGCTTGACTATCGTTGGAATAAATCCTGTTTGGTTCGGATGGCGGTTTCGGTGTCTGCGAAAGGTTGGGGCTTGATAACAATTTATAGGGTGAGATCGGTTCATTCCAGTCTTCAACTAAATCATCTTCTCTTAAATTCATGGTTCGATAGCGCTTTGTTCTCGTGAAATTCAGTAGCGAATATGCATATTGGGCGTTAGTAAGAACTCTCATTTCTCTACACTCTGACTAATTTTTTATTCTGTCTGGAAGGGGCTTGCAGGATTTTTATCAATCAAAATATACCTGTAAGTATTACACCACTAACACTAAACTTCTTCGAAAGGTTAGTCTCATTGACTAACTGTTCATATAATTTCACTCCTGTAACGATTCTGGCCGACTTTCTCCTCCTCATTGCCTCTTCCTGCTCAAGTTTCCACTGTCTCTACCGTTCCATTACTCATAATCCTTGTTCCTGGGAATCCCAGAGTCTTCTATTGGGAACGTTCAGGAAGGCTAGCGCCGGCATAGGATTCCTTCCCGTCATTTTTGATGGAAGTGTGGGTTTCTGAACTGGCGTCTGGTCCGTTTCGCCTTAATACCGATAATTTCTCTCAGTGCTGGAATGCGCATATGTGCACCGTATCCCAATAAAGAGGTAGAGAGCCATGAATCTTTTCGTAACTTATTGTTTGGTGAGACTCTATACTCTGACGAGGATCACCCATGCTTCTTAATCTCATTTCCTGGATTCCTCTGGAGTCCTCATTTCCTCGCATCCACATCATCAATATGCTTTCACGTTTGGGGTTAATGGCGAGACAATACATTTTAATTCACTGACATGTGGGGCGCTTGACATATCCGAAGGATTTAACCGGGTATGGCACTAGTCGCTACTCTCGAAGCCCTCCTTCCTTTCTATTCCCGTCCTCTTTGTCTTACACATGTTTAAAATGTAAAAGAAAACCTTCTCAATCAATACTCACTCTCTATCCACTATAAGATCATTTCACCGCTGTTACAGTGTTGGTTTCCCAAAGCCATGGTCATACACTGGCCATGAGTGTCCTAAGATTATAATATCTGTTTTTACTTTATCTCGACCGATGATCTCGTATTAACGGTGTTCAGCATTCTTTTCTATTTTTGGAAAATTTCTCTTTTTGTCCTCGCTAGTGTTGTTTTTCTGTTGCAAAATTATTGTTTCAAAATTATATTCTATCTCATAAAATTTTTACATTCTAAATATAAAGATTAGCTAGGATGGTTGTAAGCTAATTTTTTCTTTGACTTCTCAATCTGCTTTATATTCCTCTTAATATATTGCCCATTAATCCTTCTTTTCTTTTTTTTGTCCCTTCGTTGTTTGCTCTGTTATTCTTGCACAAAGATCTCTATAGTGATGACTTATCCTTTTGTAATTGTGTTTCAACTAAGAATACATAAAGTTCATCTTTCCTTATTTACCTAATTAGTTGATTTCAGCTAGTCTTTGTAATGTGTTCAGTCCAAGGAGTATTAATCATATTTTTAGTGTTATTTGTTATGTGTTAAAATATTTTATCCTTATATTATCTTCATTTAAGGCCTACGAAATATTTTCCTCCTCCATATGTTTCCGTTGTTTTATGTAATGATTCAAGTTTCTCCATTTTTGTTTCTTCTCAATTTTCTAAGCAAATTTCCTGCTTCTCTCTCTCTCTTTTGTCTGTCTGGTTAATTGTACTTTATCGGTTCCACTTGAATACGTGTGGGCTGTCTTCTCTATGGATTTCGCTTCTTCCAAAATACATTCACTTTTTATCCCCTGTTTTCATTCTCGACTAAAAGGGGTTTGGTTCATAAGGGAAGTTATGGATTATTTCTTCCTTAGCTTGCTGTGTTAACAATTCAAACTCTGTATTGCCTTATTGTCTTAAAATTTTAAGACCTAATTTTCTCCTGTCTTTTTCGCCTTCAGTTTGCTCCTGGTTTATGTCATTTTCTTTTAAATTATATATCACGAGCAGGGTTGTGGAGTCGTTCAAAAATTTTCCGGACTCCACTCCGACTTTTTGGGAAATCGACTCCAGACTCCGACTCCACCCTCTGATAACTACGACTTCGCGACTGCCGACTCCGACCTCTGGAATATTAATCAGTTCGATGTGAATCGACTGTTAACCGGTTCCTAACTCACCTTTGAAAATATTCTGAACACGACTCATGAGACTCCGACTTTCGACTTCCACCCTCCAAATATATATATGAAAAATTATTATATACTATATATATAATTATATACTATATAATATATATATATATATATATATTTATATATAATATTATATATTATATATAGTATATTATATATATACTATACTATATATATTATATATATATATATATATAATATTATATATCATATATTATTATGAGCAGTGAATGTTGTTACTGTGTAATGTACTATGTAAGTGCGAGACTATGGTTTGTGAAGAAGAGGTATCGATTCTAAAGTTAAAATGGGGTTCAGATGACAATCTTAGTGGCGTGTTAAGGTGTGAGAGTAATGATAAAATGGAATATAAGCGTATTAGAGACGTGTGTGTGGGTAATTAGAGAATAATGAAGTACGTGAGATCGTTTCTATCATGTGGTAAAGGAGGATGATAGTCGTTTGTTAAGCGATGTATATTGTGGTGTATGTGCTGGAAATCATCCGGCTGGGAGACGGGAAAAATTTATCTTGAAGTCAGGTAAAGAAAATGCCTGGAGGAGAGAAGATAGTGAGTTTGGCAGAGGCGAGAAGAAAGCGTGAAATATAGTGTGAATGCGGTTTGGTGGAGGGGTGTATCTGTTGTGGCCACCGGTCCAGGGATTACCCATATTGACGGATGTGCATACGTCAAGAGGTCCGCTCGCTGTCCTGTAAGCTCTTAAGGTTGGGTTTTCTTGAAATGCGACGGATTCCACTAAAGGTATAAATGGCGCGGTAATGCTGGGCTTTCTTTTCGACTTCGTCAATATTCTTCTACTTCTTTTCTGTTTCTAGTGCATGCTTTCGCCACCTAAATCCCGAGTCTTGTGTGAGTGGGGTGGCTGATGGATGTATGGTCGATCATCGTTGCTGATGTTGATGATGTTGATGATGTTGTTTATTGAAAGTATATTTAACTATATATAGATAATAAAACATTTATATATATTGTATAAAAATTATATATATATATATCATAATATATATCATTATTATATATATAATAGGTCAGTACAAAAAAAAAATTCGGGGTGTTTTAGATTAGGAAATATATTATATATAATATATATATATAAATATATACTATTAATATATAATTATTATATAAATAAATATAGTATATATATATTTATAAATTATGTATAGTATTATAATATTTATAATATATTTACAACATAATGCTCTGTAACAAAAAGTATATATATATCTCTCATATATGCTGCAAGAATTTCATATCATTTATTTATATAGTATATATATAATATATATATAATAATATATAATAGTATATATATATAATATATATAATATGCTACCAACTCGTTGCACGCAATTACCATCTATTATATATACAGTATATTGTATAAGATAATATATATATATATATATATATATATTATATATATATATTATATATATATATATATATATATATATAATATTATATATATATATATAATAATTTATGAATATATATACTATATGGCAGTAGAAAAAAAATTTCGGTGGTGTTTTACGATTAAGATATATATATACTATATTAATATATATATATGATATTAATATCATGATATATATATATATATATATATTATATATTATATATATTATATATTTTAACGCTATTGCATATGTTTTACTGATTATAAAAGGGAAGAAGACAGAGTCTGTAGAGTTAGGAGATAAAATAAATAGAGAACAGATCAATTTATGTTCATATAAAAAATTCTTAATTTGATCTCATTAACAGCCAAGATATGATTGAATTAATCTTCCTTCGTCTTATATTGTGCAACGCTTTTTTCCGTTTTTCATGCTTTCAACTATTATATATTGCTCGAGCTATTATTTTGATTTCCAAATTCGGGATGATGTAGGTAATATCCCATCATCAGTCCCTTTCTGTATATGCCACTGAGAACATGTTTCTGAAGTTGTTACTCATTGGCGAAATAGTAAAAAAATGTATAGATATCAGTGGAATGACTTTTCTAAGTATGGATCTATGGCTTGCGAATTTGATCTCTAACTGGTTTGAAAAATCATGAAGAAAAGAAATTGCAAATCACTATGTTGCAAATGCTTGTCTTCTCATTTCGGTATCATATTCTCAATGCGGCATTAAACAAAGGAATGTGGGTGAAGAGCTGTTGGTGTAGCCGCAAGATATTTTCTGTGCAACTTTTGACGACCGCTGAATGTAAGATGTATGGTATAGTCCGACCGTTTTAAAATTAAAGGGAAAGTTTCTTCAGTGTTCTGAGGCTGCTTTCAATTTTCGATATTATATTGAGACAGAGTAATGTTTCGCACACAGGTGTTTATTTCATTGAATATTTATTTTAGTTTAATTGTGTGTGTTCCTTTTGCAATCTTTTTTGCGTTTGGTTATTTCTTCTCACCGTTGGTAGGCTTATGCGTTGCACAACTCATGGGAACCTGCTAAAGGGGCTTAGCGCCTGAACGCGGTCTACCCTGCGAAGAACGGAGCGGAGATGCAAAGCTTCCGCTGACTGTGATGATCAACGGTGTTGGAGAGAAGGGCAGTACGTCAAGAATCGGAAACTCGCATATTGAGATAGAGAAAGTGAGTTTACCCTGTGGCCTAGCATATGAAAATGAGGTGCCCTAACTCTGCTTCGCTCAAGAAAAGACCCTGGAAATTAGGTCTCAGTTTAAGAGATATTCGGGGTAATGAGCATGTGCCTTATAAAATAATCAAAGTCGAGATCTAGTGGAAGCGCATGCCAAAAGGGAAGTGGTGAGCAGAGAGGGATGAATATCAAGTACAGGGAGGGTGTGTGTTCTTAAACGCTCATGATGCTTTAGAGTCCTGTGTATAGAGGCATCCCAAGGAAAAGGGTGTACGAAGATCTTAGAATAAGACAAGTTGACAGAGTCGACCCATAAGGGGTGGCGAAAGTTTTAGTTTTCTAGTATAGCAACCGGAGTAGGGAGCAACTTGAAAAGATTAGCCAAGTCGACCTTAGTAAACTCACTACTCGGGGTAAGTAGATTGAACGGACAGTAAGGTGGGTAATTCGTGCTGCCACCGCATGAAGTCGTTTGAAGAGGGACTGGAGAATTAGGGAACATTTATAAACCAGTATTCCTGAAAGTTGTTATAGTAGCCACGACAATTCCATTGAAGGAAGGTGGCCATGCTATATTATAAATATTGAGGGTGGTCTTTTTGAAACAATTCTCTCTATGTAGCTAGAGGTAATGTTGGAAGTGAATTCGGATGAGGGAAGGCAGAGACGTGGGTCTCAACGAGGAGCAACAACAAATCCTAGTGGTTAGGGAAGAATAGTACAACAGATTTGGGTTGTACGACCCGTTTGTTTGTGTGTGTGTGTGTGGGGTCAGTGTTATTAGGTGGGGGCGCATCAGCATGAATGTGAAGTCGAATAGAGTCCAACCCCACCTTCAATTTCCTGTTCTAAAGAATAGCGCCTTTGGAGGTTTATTTCATCAGGAGTGGAAATAAGATGGATGTTTCCGGAAGACGTTAAGGATGACAAGATGGAACTTTGATTTCGGGTAGTAGCTTGCAAGAAAGAACCCATCCCATTAATGCGACCGAGGGGTCCTTTAACTCCTAAAGCTTTTTCAAGTGAATCGCTAAAAATAATGGTTCTTTGCTCAGTAAGAGCTTTGGAGGTGAAGGATCACAATATATCAGCTGGCATTCCCAAAGGGTAAACAGCATATCCAGTAAACAAATGAAAACGACTAGGATGGGAGGGTACATTTTCGGGTTTGCCCCAACCGTTTGGGCACCTGGGATGTCGAGGGCTAACTGGCGATGATTCGTTGAGGCTACGCAGAGTACTTTCAAGTGTAGTAGGAGGAATAACATCTTGATTTTGTATCCATAGACGAGCAAATATAACGATAACATTACTTAAAATAACAGGATAGAACAGGAAAAAAAAAAAAAGTATATTTCATTTCATAAGGAAGGGTAGTCCTCCCCAGAACAGGTCACAAACCAGAGCTTCGCACAACTCACGGACCTCTGTGGACGCGGCCTCGGGAAAAAAAAGCCCCCCCTCCCCGCCCACCGGGGGGGGAAAAAAAACCCCTTGTTGTCCCGAAAAACAATTGCCCCCCGTGAACCGCACGGAACCTACCTAACTTCACGCCCAGAGCACAAGATTATACACCAAAGTGAATGAAAGTCTCCTCCGGCGGTTAACTCGAATATTCGGGTCCCCTACAACTGACAGCCAAGTAATTGGCGAACAGACGCAAATTTTATCCTGTACCATCATCCACGGGGTTCTAAGTGTGCGAGGTGGAACTGAACTAGAGTGTACGCAAAAGGGCAGCCAAGAGGCTGTGACGCGGCAAAATCTGGGATCCTCACTTTCATGAGGGACAGTACATACAAAGTATTTAGACTGATAGGTGGGAATTTAAAAAAGAAAAACTAATGGAATATTTTAAGATATATAGACTGGAAAACAAAGGGGTATAAAAAAGATTAAGATTTCATGTGACAAATGCACATACCAGTGCTGGGGCAGGAGGGACGCACAAAATCCCCCAAGTATTCATTCATTGTCACTATGCAGTGTTCCAGGCTATTCATCAAGAGTATAAATAACTAGAATAATTACGCCCTTGCGTAAGAAGAAATATTACTATATTACGTAGTTATAAATATATTTATTATTAATATAATATATATATATATTAATAATAATATACGTATATATATATATTAGTATAAAATATTATATAATATACGTATATCGATACCCTCATCTAGGTAAATCAAGGAGTTATTCAAACCCCTTTCAAACTATGAAATGAGACAAGATTAACATTCAAACTAATCAAATCTACAATCACGCGTTTAAAGTTCCATTTATATATATTATGATAGTATATAGTGGTATAGTATTATTATATTATATAGTATATATATAATCATATTATAATATATATATTACTATATATATATATATATCCATATAGTACCTAGTCATAAATAGCGAATTAAGGCAAATTCTGACAAAACCTGTTTTATATGCAAACATTCTCAATATTTAATTCCAAGTTTCCCTCAAATAGTAATTAAGTGTAACACAAAAGTAAATATGTACTTAACAAAATGAATCTTACATATTATACAAATACTCAAACAAGTTTTACCAATTGCTCAATTTCAAATACGCTATATATCACCAGGTCCTAAGGGCGACGTTCTGGAGGAGGTCTGGGTACTTTTTCTTGAGTAAATCATTTTTTTTCGTTGACTTCATAAACATTACTAAAAATTCTAAAGTAAACTATTGAAATAAAAGATTTTAAATCAAGGAATCTTCTACAATACTGAATTCGATAAATGCGTACCCTTAATTAACTAACAATTATATGAAATAATATAACGTAGCGTACCTGACGTGCAAACTCACGATAATCTATTACCTTTAGTCGTCGTAAAGCTAATTACACATGCAAAAGCTGTTTGTAGAGCTTACAGTACTACCATCTACAGACAAGAAATTTTACCAGATGACATACCAACAGCATTAATCATAATCCTGTTGTGACTTATCACCAGATCGGCCTTGTGAGGGCCCCACTGAAACCTACCTTGATTTCCCATAACCACCATCGCAACTCCTGAATTTTGATCCCCCCAACCTTCCAGGGACCCATGTTTGTATTATTGGGAGGGGGTGCATTGCCGTGTGGTCCTCCTTGGGGTGCTTGTCCACCTTGGTTATAGCCGCCTCCTGACCCTTGATTACCATCTTGGTTTCCTCCTAAGTTGCCCAATAGAGCCCCAGCTGCTTGATTCTTAAAGCTGCTGACAAGGGCTCAATAAGTCTAGAAGCTCTCCATGATTAAGACGGATGTACGTTTCCTTGCCTTGGTCCTTAACTAATTCAATGAAGTGCCCAAAGCTAGCCAAATTGCGGCATAGTCTCTGTTGCCTCCTTGGTTCCATCCTCCACCATTCATTCCTTGATTGTAACCATATCCTCCACGGCCACCATCCATTCGGCCCCTTCCAAATGGACCTCTATTAGGATCGTTTTTGGGAGCTGCATTTGATACGTGCACTGATGTGCCCTTAACAATATGATCTTCTCCACATAATGACTGAGCAACTTCCGGATCGAGGAAAGTGACGAAGGCAAAAGCTCTGAAGGGTTTTGGAATGAAAACGTCTGTAACTTCGCCATACTTGCTGAAGTACTCCCTGAGATTCATCGGCACTAATGTCCTATTGTGCAGTCAGCCGCAATGACAAACTTTGCTATTGTACTTGTTGCATTTAGCTCCCTCCTAGGTAACAAAATTTAAAAGTAGTAATTAATAAATAATTATGGTAAATTAATAATAGCATTCTAACAAAACAGCACAAATCGGCTGGCAAAATGACCCAAATCCAAATATATATATATTATTATATATATAGTATTATATTTATATATACTAATTATTAGTATAAGATAGGTAGAGTAAATAAAAGAGCCGTACATATATATATATATTTAACGTAGATAAGAGTTAATAGTATATATTATATATAATAATTAATATCCGCATATAGCTAATATATATTAATATATATATAATATATTATATTAATATATATATATATATATATATATTATATAATATAAATTATATTAGATATATATATAATATATATTATATATATTATATATATATATAAAATATAAAGTATTTAAAAGCACTTTCAAATAAATCAGTTGAATGTGAGCAAGATGAAACTCTACAAATCTGGACGCACACGAAGGAAGAGTTTGTTAATAGTGCAAAAGAAGTATGAGGATATGCTAAAATAGGAATTAAGAATGTTAACAGCGAGTGGTGGAATGAAGTGATGATGCAAACTGCTAAAAAGAGGCGTGGTTAAATGTACTGTACATAAACCCAATGATGAGATTTCAAAAGAAAGATGCTTGGAATTTTATAAGGGGGACAAAGTTGCATCCATAGGAGGAAAAATATAAGGGTAAGGGGGGATAAAGTGAACTATAGGGAAATTAGTTTATGGTGGTGTAGGGTAGATATATGCTGGTATTTTGGTCGAAAGAGTACGTTGAGTGACCAAAGGAATGATTGGTGAAGAATGTAGACCAAAGTGCATTTAGATGTGGTAGAGGTTGTTTGCATCAAATTTTTACATAGAAATAAATGATTGAGAAAATAAGAATAAATTGTATTTAGGTTTTATGGATTTGCAACAGACGTATGATAGGATTAATAGGGAAGCTCTATGGCAGGTGTTAGTGATATTTAGTGGAGGGTGTCCCACAACTTTGATAAGATTTACATTTTGTGGAGAATGAAGTGTTTGAGAGAACTGTTAGAGGGGTTTGGCAGGGTGTGTAAAAGGGTTTGAAAGTAAATGTAAATAAGAGTAAGGTTATGGTAATGAATGAGGGGAGTCTGCGGTGTGAAGTTGTTAGATGGCAGCAACTGGAACAAGTGTCCGAGTTTAAATATTTAAGATATATGTTGGATAAAAAGGGAACGGATGATGATTCATGGTGGATGTAAAGGGACAGTCTTGAGCGTACTAGGGTTTAGCTCGTGTTAATATATAGTAGTGAAACTATTGTCTGGAATAAGAAGTATACATCTAATGTACAATATGTTCAGATTGACAATCTTGGGGCGTGTTAGGTGCAAGAAGAATTTATAAAATGAGTAATGAATGCGTTAGAGCTGTGTGGTGTAAAGAAATGCGCAAAATAGGATAAACGAGAGTACAATGAGATGGTTTGGATGATAGTCAGTTGGCTAAGTGGATGCATAGTGGTGAGTTTAGTGGGAATCGACCGGAGAAAAAGTGTATGGAGTCAGTAAAGGAATGCCTGAAGGAGGAATGCTAGTTTGGCAGAAGCGAGAAGTTGCATAATAGGAGTAAATAACAGGATTTTGTGAGGGGGGTATGGTTGTGGACCTTGACCAGGGGGATGAACCCTACATTGAAGAGATACGATGGTGAGCAAATGCCGCAATCTTTTGAAATCCTAGAGTGGATTTTCTGAGAAATGTATTTTCAACTAATTAAGGGTATAAATGGGACGGTAGAGGGGGGGAGGGAGATTTCTTTTCGACTTGCGTCATATTCTTTTAATTTTGTTTCCGGTGTATGAGACGCACCTCAGACCCACTGGAGAACTGTGGTGTATATATATATATATATATATATATATATATAATATATATATATAATATTATTATATTATCTATAATTATAATATATATATATATATATAATTATATTATAATATATATAATATGTGGTTATATAATATATATATATATATATATATATATAATATATAGTCAACCCGAAAAGTTCAGGCAAGTAACTAGAAAACTATAAACAGCTATTCACGAAAATAGAATATTTATATTAATCAGGAGACATTTTTACCGCGGAAATTTTAAAAAAACAAAACAAAAAAAAACAGCTTTTTAAAAAATTAATAATTGTTAAAATGTGATAATTACAGTTTTTTGACAATTCAAGATGCCGCTTACTCCGACTCAGGAGGCAAAGGTGCCAATGTTGAATTTTTTTTTACTAAACGGATTAATACCCAAGAGGCCATGTGACTTCAAACCCTCCCACCCCCCCCCCCCCCAAAACTGCGCGGTCCCCAACCGGGGGATAGAGCCGGGGTTTCTCGGCCTACCGGGGACGACAGGGGAACTTCGTCCCCTTCTGTCCTCCATCGGCTCGAACCCCCTAAAAAGATAAAAAGAAAAAATATTTTCTCCAAAAAACGGTATTTGTCAACTTTTGCTCTCGAGACTACTGCAGCTTTCAAGGTCACTCTGAGCGTGCACTATGATATTACTAATAATATTAAGTAAGTTATCTAAATTAAATATATTAAATAGAATTTTTTTTTAAGTTTCCTGGATGAAATAATCTGAAATTAAAAATGTTATTTATTTTCCTGTAGATGTTATACGTTTTCTAGTTACATGCCTGAACCTTCGGGATATCGCTGGACAATATTTAATTATATTATGATATAGTATATATATATATATATATATACATAATATATATATTATAGATATATATATATATATACTATTATATATATATAATTATATAATATATATATTACCACATGGTATCAGGTACAATCGGGGTTTAACCAAACAAGGTGATTGCGCTTATACAAAAACTAGAAGGCAGGAGTAGACTTAAAACTATGGACAAGAGAGAGAGAGAGAGAGAAGAGAGAGAAGAGAAGAAGAGAGAGAGAGAGGAGGAGAGAGAGAGGGAGAGGAGAGGGAGAGGGAAGAGGGAGAGGAATGAGCCATTACCGATATTCAGAGGAGAGGGAGAGGGCGAGGGAGAGGGAGAGGTGATGAAGCCCGGAGGAAGAGGGAAGAAAGATAAGAGTATCAACAGAGGGAGAGGAGAGGGAGAGGGGATCGGGGAAGTAGGGGAGGAGGGGGGAGAGTGTGAGAGGGGAGAGGGAGAAGGGAGAGAGAGAGAGAGAGAGAGAGAGAGAGAGAGAGAGAGAGAAGAGAGAGAGAGCTTTGAGGAGACAATTTTTTGGTAACGAGGAGAAGGAGTGTGAGCAGAAAGAGAGGGAAAGGTGAGAGAAAGAGAGATAGAAAGAGAGACCATCAGAGAGAGAGAGATCCCATCAGTGGTAAGCGACTCCAAGACAGTTCTGACGTCTGAGGAAGGAAGGAAGGCCAACCCTTTCTAATGCTGAGAATAAAACTTAGAAATTTGGTGGCAAATCAGTTTGAAGCTCCCTCGATTCCCTGTCCACCGTTCAAATTATAATATATAATGAATAGTATTATATATATATATATATATAATATATATATATATATATATATATATAGATATAAAATTATATATATGATATATAATATATATATATATATATATATATAATATATATATATAATATAGTATATATTACTTATAATATATATATATTATATACTATAAATATAAATATATAATATATAAATAAATATATATAATATATAATATTATATATAATATATACATAATATATAATAGAGTATATAAATATAACACTATATAAATAATATATATAATATATAATATAAATATATAATATATATGCATATAACCTTTTAATATATGCATATTTATTTAAAAGGCGTATAATATAACATTATATAAATATAACATAATGTTATTATAATATATATATATATTATATATATATATATATATAATATAATATATTATTATAATATATATTTATAATATATATATATATAATTATATATATATCAATATATATATATATATATATAGAAATATAATATATGTATATTTCTAGCAACTATATTATTTTAATTTATTATTATCAATATGTCTTATACTATAAGTATATAATATATATAATAAATAGATATTATATATGTATGTATATATTATATAATATATAAATTATACCTTATGATTTGGTCTCTGACATCACAACACTCGTCCGTAATCATGTGGCGCTGACCCTTAGAACTCTTTGTTGAAGCTATCGGTAAACTTTGCATCCAAACGGATAAAACAATCCTTTACTCTGGTCCTGGTTTTTTGGATCCTTTTTCAACCTGCAGAAAATGGAATTGGGAGAATACCATCAAAAGTTACATTAAACAAAGGGATTAAACTTGTCCCCTAGCTTTAAAATAAACAGTCAATCATGTCATTTTTGGATCATAAGCTCTTGGCATTATTCCTAGAAGTACTTGCTACACTAAATAGGTAATATTTATCTAATAATGAACTTAATAACTCTTCTGATAAGCTTATAAAATTTTGTTAGTAACTTAGTATAAGTATAACATATTTTTTTTCAGAATAATAATATGAACTGATTCAAAATTTAGACTAGAAACTGTCCTCACATATTATATTAATTATATATATGTATATATATATAATTAACTATATATTGAACTCACTAACCACATCTCATCACACTATAAGAATAACTCTCACATATATATGCTTAGATCTCACAAAATGCTCGGATATAATATGCTAACTATATACACTATTGGAGAATAACTACAAATTTTTATCTCTTAGGATTCTCATATTCAACTATCAAATTTAAATATCTACAAATAACTATTGACTAAAGTCCTAATACGGGTATGCATAGACCACAAACGAGTAGCAAGCCGCTGTTGTAGAGACAAACAAATAACTCTATATAAACGCCTACAACGCATAGCGACAACAACTGTCACTAAAGGCTATATCTCAAACGATTGGAAAATTTGATACAGAGAGGCCACAAACGTTACTATCTATGCCCAACTATTATATATTATATATATATATAACATATCAAATATAATATATACTACTACTAGAAATTCATATTTAGACCTTAATATACGTAATATAAAATTCACCTATCTAAAGGCCAAAATCTCTAAAGCATTGAGAATGACTCAAGATTGAGACAAAAAGATTAGAACACTCGTTTGGAACACGTGCGATAGAGAAACACTCGTATTACTTCACGATCTGAACCAATTTATCAGTCAAACAAGACGTACAAAGGTAAGGAGGGATTGAGTGATAAAAAGAAATCAATGTAATTATTGTCACAATAACTAACTCACTTATAGAATAAAATACCACAGCCAAACCCATATATACATATATATAACTTCATTAGATTATAAATGAATACAGTCCAAGAAGACCATTTACTTATCTGGTAGGCCTAGATAAATGTTTTACATTTATGCTTCATTATCTAATATAAACCATAAGCAATCACGATAAGCGAGGGTGCTCGAGCGGAGAAAACGAGAGAAGAAAACAGAGACAATATATCCGTCGCGAGCGCGAGGAGTGGCAATTGTTTTCCATACCGTATACAAACGAGGTTACGAACGAGAAAGCAAGATACCCACTGATGACCTAAAGTTTATCACCATGTAGCACTCGACACGAAAATAACAGAACAAACGAAAATCTGCACAGAATTCGAGAGTAACGATGCCTCCGGTCTGAATCAGTCCGCTATTTTGATTTCCACTCCCTAATGGAATTGTATGCAGACATGAACACATGATAATGCTTATATACCTTTAAATTCATGGCACTGCAAGCTGAACTTGAGTCTTAGACCGGGTACATACGAAGGTTTACCTCGCTAGGGTTCACCAACTGTTTGGAAAGTCGTGAGGACAACAATATCATAATTACTATTTGGTCGATCAGTGCGTAAATTATGTCGGGCTGCCATGTCTTTTATAAGTATATCTGTCTCGTGAAGGGCTAGTACGTAGTAGGGAAGATTCTACACAAACTGAGATCTAGGGATATATCTTTCAATATTACTGGTGTGATCAGCCAAGCATACTGAGACACCCTTAACGCACTAGGAGTGTCGCTACAACTCACTACGAATTTGCAAATCTACTCTTTTGCTCTGAGATACATAATATCTATTAATGTATTGATATCTCCCCAATATTCGTTATTTATGAAGTTATTAGATTGTGGTGTGTACTTAATAGTTAAGGATCGTCACCTACTAGGAACTCCAAAGAGTGAGGAGTTTGGGTGGACCAGACAGCGCCGAAGCTTGCCAGAGATCCACACTCTCTGTGTCAATCATCTTATCTCTCTCTACTTCCTGTAAGCATGAGACGGACTTGCGATAATCAACTTTAGTTTTTTTTCACTTATTCGGGGTCAATTTCATCACGTCTCACGTATTGGGACACGCGACGGCGTCGCTGATATAAACCGTATATATCAGACGAGGCCTTTACGCTATTCCACCATGGGTTTCGGAGTCCAAGGACATATGTCGCGCGATACTATTTATTGGGAGATACCCTCGCAGTCTTTCTGATTTTCTCTCACTATGTGTCGCCATAGGTATTATATAAAATAAACAACTTTAATCGAAAGCAGAACTCTCGTTCTTGTCCTAAAGACTGTATACTTGAACTTATGACTTAATCTGTTATTATCTTTTTCATTATTTTAGAAGAAAAGAATTAGATAACTTGAGTATTCTTTGGTAAGTATGTTTATTAGCATTTGACTGTCTTTGCACGCGTTATCGATCACATAGTTACGTAAGTGATTTTTGACAGTATTATATGCAATGACTCAATGACAACTGAGCTTGAAACAATGGATATTTAAAATATGTGTGAATATATAATTATTCCTAACTTGGAGTAGCAAACACTAGAAATAACGTCTCATAGGTTAACGCACGGACCAGACACTTCCTTGGTTCAGAATAGTACTTCAATCTCAGAACAAACATCAACGTTTTATTTCTGAGTCAAGGTGTCGAGTTGTCGAGATAGAGACCAACCATCCCACTTCCCCCTCTAATAAGGACCATAGAATGAGGTAACATTAGGAGCGTCTAACTAGGACTAGAGCTTAACAAATGTCAGCAGCTCAAAAATGAAAAGACTGTGTTATCTTATCTATTATACATGGTGAACGTCGCCAAAGACTACTACTGAAGTTTATTACATATATGTCATAGTAAGGTAAGGAGATTATAACATCATCTTGAGATTTTTTAAATCAATAACTATTACAGCAGTATGAACCAATACCTATTCGATTATAGAAAAACTTATTTATTTTAATTACACTCATGGTGTTATTATCATGATAACATTATTATACAAATTATTAATTAAAGTGTGTTGAGCAATCTAGTTAATTTATTAGCTCACCATTTACCATCAAGCTTTCTAATCACACGTCACCTGAATAATAAATGTAAACTGACAACTTACTAATAAATAAATAGAATATAATGTTACTCTCTACAACACAAACTCTCCACTATATTTCACATTTATGCCCCAACGACTTTCATTCATCACACATTTTCACGTCTTCCAATTAATTTCCATCTGAGACATCACTTAGAGATGTTACATTTGTTATTCAAATCACATAGTTATCCTCGAATACCTATGTCTGCGCCACTCACCTACAAGCGTGGACTCGCTAAATTAACTCATGTTTCTATTTATTCCTATTTTAGTTGTCAGAATTTACTTTCTAGAGACGATAAGACACTTGCCCTTAAATTAAATATGTTTTTGAGATCTAGTGCGGCCTCTGCAACATATTGAACTTTATGCATAACTATTATCTATCAAATTTATTGGGCCAGACGACCGAAGTAACTGCTAGCTAAGCCATTAAGATGAATAACACAGGTAACAACAGGTATAGGAGCTCCTCTATGTAGTACCTACTAGCAGAACAGCACAAAAGCACATTAGTACACGCTTTACATTCACCAGACAGATTATAACTTTGAGCTACGCAGCAATCTTGCCATGTGCGCAATTCCATCAACTATCCTATACTACTCTGCAAGTCATACGCCTTGGAACAAAATTCGCATTATTATCTACTCTGGATGGTGACTGTCTTTTTATAGACGTACTTGATAATACCGCTATTACTCTTTATCATCTATAAGCATACCTCACTGGGAATAACTCAATGTTAAACTCAGATCACTTGCGTCCAGTCGGTAGATCTTGTGGCTCACAACCTCATTTCTTAACATTAGTGACTGAGATACATTTCACTACTCCTTGGAGGAACTGGTCGCTTCACCACAACCATCAACTTACTCCACTAGGGAAATTGCTTATTAACTATGTGTGTACAAACCCAGGATGGGTCTTCTTCTTATATATACTCTTAAGGCATTCCTAATCTTAGTGGACGAATCTCGCAATAGAATATAGTCTGTTCCTCTCTCTACACACATAGTCATTATCACATGCATATTCGCCAACAACAGTAGACAATAATTACCACTCCGCATATAATAGGCATAGATCTCATGAAGTATTCATACAAGTTCCTAATCATTTATCAAAAATGTTGACAATGTACGAGCTTGCCCATTTAGAGGAGATATGAAGAAACTATCTGAAAGCACAGATCACACAAACCAGTAATCTCTAATATACACCAGTAAGACACGAGAATATCTATAAAAACGGATCTCCGAAAAAAGAAAAGTAATCTCACTACAGATTATCACATACGTCTCGACAGACGCAACACAGAAAGACATGTTCACATCAGTAAGTACCAATGCTTTTGACACATAATCCAGCACATACCATCACTATATAGACAAATTGAATTACAAAATCCCAAGAGTATGACACGTAACAAAAATCGCTTCGTCTACATGAAGAAAAGTACCGCTATTTACACCTAACACTCATCACCCCCATATTTACTCATAGAAACATTTTTGTGATCCACAGTGGAACCGTAAGACGATTAAAGATACGCATACGAGATCAGTAAGAAGCTCACCAATGTGGCTCTATACGAAGTAACTGTCCACAACATCAACGGCTGCACCATCTATCAGCTCATACATTACTTCTAATTGATAATCGCACATGTCTCCATAGGCAAGCTGACTCACCGCATCCACAACACATTTATCATACACATAATACACTACTATTGCCATACACAATTTCCCTTAGTTGTCATTAACGATCAATAAACTAATGATCGCTTTGTAAATGCCACTAAACATAACAAGATAATTAATTTCTTCATTTACTCTCATGATCACTCATTCTCCAATCAACCATTCGCTCCTTGTATTTCGCAACATGTAAATAAGAATTCTAAAGTTTCACAGGTACAACATTCGTCCAACACTATCACACTACAAAAGTCCTGCACCCATTCGTTATGCTTCTTATACACCAATCAGTCACCCTCAGGACTAAAACAATCCCACTCCGACGACAAAAACCCTCTTTCCTCGCCATATCTGTAGCTTCGTTCAATATACTCATTATATAAAATTGATACCCAACACTTATACTTATAAGCAAATCCTCAAACCCATCTATGATTATCTAAATTGGCTCTTGCAATACTGAGTCGCTCACTACTTCAAACAACCCCTACCTTCTAAGCAGATACACTAATTTATCCTCACACAATCTTAACAACCATATTAACGTTGCTGATACTTAGATGCTCTCACGCTTCTCCACCTTATCATCACGCACTCGCGCCAATTGTCTCCTCTCATTATACTTAGGGTGGCCTACCCTAGTGTACCACGCTGTCATTGTTCGCTACTCCTCCAATTCGCCGTTGAATCTACTTCCAAATCATCAAATCACCATCCTCATGGCCTCCGAGATAATCTTGATATTTCTATAGCGTAGTAAATCTCTTCATCTACTTAGTGACAGATTTCCATTTTTTCGTCAACTTATATCATCGATTTCCTATCGCTATTAAACTACTCCTTACTTAGATATAAGACTTCGTATCAATATCCCACCATAATACCCTATTCGCTTCTTGGCACCATCTGAGAAAGGTCATTTCAGACAACCCTTTACACCACAGAAATCCAATCTCTACACTAAACTCCCTTCAGCCTCTCCTCATATCAATGTCAATCTGTATCTCACACATTGAGGACAGACCTCATGAACGAATACGTGTTCTCTCTTTTGCCTCACACTTTTGCTCCCTCTACATCCCATTATTCATCAGTTTACAAAGCACATCCCTATTCATTATTCTAAGGCAAGATTAAACCCTTATTCTCATTCTGTTTGAACACTCTCTCTTAGACTATGGCGACCCTTTTACCTTCTCAGAAGAGCTTTCCTATTCCCTTGTATGTTCCTCATCTTTTCTCTCATAAATAACGCCTGCGCCTGCCAACTGTTCCTAACAAACTCTTGTAGCCACTTAATACTACTATTACCTTCTTGTTTTCTTCCTACGTATGCAGGCCCTTCTTCAACGTATATTATCTTTTGTCTCACTCCTCATATTACCTTATATAATCCACAGCATGGCCCTTATTTTTGGAAACTTATATCGATTATGCTTTTATAGTTATCAAATTCTCTATATTTTGTCTACCAACGTACACACTTCTTTTTTTACTCTTTATATCACTTATCCTTGAAAAAAATGGAGAGAACATGTTTCGCGTTCTGGACCGGCTATGGGGCAAGGTATATCGTTTGATTACTAATCAAACTATATATATATATAACCATTATTCGCTGTAATTAAACATTCTTCACTATTACTACTTAGCATACAATTTCCATACATGACACTACTTATTCGACCTTAATTTTAGCCATACTAGTAACTAATCAAATTGCATCCGGGTTCATACTTGCCCCAGATTTGGTTCAGTATCGAACTCGGTTCACATTTCAAAGCGATTTACCTACGCGTGGCGCATCTTAACAATACTTATTCCCTTAATCTTGTCTTTGTTCACGATATAACTTCATCACTCTTAGTTTAATTTTAAAGTCGATACTTCCTTTTGTAGACAGCTACAAACTACTTTATAATATATAATATATTAAATACTAATATATAATGATTAGTATATATCTATATATTATATATATAATATATATAATATATATACAGTATTATATTATAATATATAATATAATCGTCCAAATGGGAGTAACCAGAAATGGGGAATATGCAATTTTTATTTAAATCAATATGTAACTAAAAACCTATAACGGTATTTATAGTTAATAAAATTTATATCTTTCCAATGCCAATCATTTAATGTAAGTAGATGCAAAAAAAAATATTAATGAACAAGGATTCAACAGGGGTAAAGGCAAAAATTTTTGCTGGGGCAATCTCAACGAAACAAAAAATAAAATTCTAAACTTGCTATCTTCGCCGACTACTTTACTTTTCAACTAAACACTGTTCAATTCTTCATTTTAAATAGTTGGAGTTCGAGGCAATAAGAATGAATTAGCCACATTTACATAGATATTAGCACAATTTATTTACAAATACTACTGATTATTTTACTTTTGTTTTTGGTATTGCAAAATGTTTATCATGGGTTTGCGTGATTAGCCCTTAAGTGTCGTCAGTGACAAATTATCCCATAGTTAATGCCAACGACGGCGCGTAGAGAGAGGTCAACCGTGTACCTGCCGTAAGCGCAGCGGAGTTACAAGAGAGGTGATAGGGACATGGGGAAGGAGGCTGCTTGGCTGTAATCCAGGGCAACCCATCTAACCGAGTGAAATGCCTCATAGAGAAGGAGATGCCTGTTTGATAAGAGTGCAATTTAGATTGATTCAAGAAGAGAAAGAAATGAAATAAACCAATATAGCTACTTAATTAGGACCTGCACTGCATATAGGTCATAACTATGGAGAATGTATTCTTAATCATACTGGTTTAATGACGTGAGATCTATCTCTAATTTTGAATGGTTTAGAGACCTCAATAGAGCCAGGGCGAGACTTACCATAGTGAAGAGAAGGGAGTGTCCAATGAAAAGCAGAGTGGGCAGTATATAATGGCAGAAAGACCCCTCAAATGAGCCTGGGGACTCCATGGAGTGGGGTCCCAACTGAAAAGCAGAGTGCATGGCAGAGATGAAGGAAGATGTGATGGAATGGAATTCTGAAATTACCCGGTTCATAAATATCAAAATGTATTTTATATGTATATATAGCTTAAAACTTGTACTACCAAAGACTGAGTGAGCAAATTTCACAATTTTTATTTTTCATACAGACCTTATAAATCGAAATTAAAAAATTCTTTCGAAAGAAAAACCAAAAATCTTGCTTAAATTTTTAAAAAAAATTTTTTTTGCAGGTCACTGCAGCTGTTAGGATACTAAATATTTTAGCTAAAATTGTTGTAAATTTTTTAGTTTTTTTGTAAAACAAGTAAAAATTCTGAAGTTGCCCCATTTGATGGTATATATAAAATTCAAAACCATCCATACCTGTGCCATAAGAACTTCACCATATGGTTCAAAGTATTCTCTAAGTTCCTTCTCGGTGGTCTTCCAAGGCAATCCAAGGACGATGAGGTCTGAGCATTTCTTAAAGCTCTCCAACCTCTTTGTTTTAGACATGGAACTTTCAAGTAATTCATCGGACTTTCGTTTATTTTCTGAAATAAAATTATAATATTTAGTAGTTCTGCCAATTGCTTACAAGAATAGGATTAAATTTACACCGACAGTACACAAAATTTTATATATTATATATATTATATATATATATATATATATATATATATATATATATATATATATATATATTATATATATTATATTATATATATATATATATTATATAATATATATTATTCCATGAGTGGGTGAGAACAGTTACAAGTGTTGGTTGAAAGTTTAGTTCCATGAACTAAACCCATGTATTTAAAATATTAATAGAGTAAAACAATGAAATTACAAAGTAACGATTGCATGACTAATAAAATAAGGGGATCTGTCTATTATCAGCAGGTCAGTTTCTTCCTTTTAAAATTCTTCAATAAAATTTTGAAAGCTGTCATGATTTTTAAAGAACATTGGTACTTTCAAAATTTATTATTATATAGATATATAATATATAATTATATATTATATTATATATTTAATATATATATATTTATTATATAATATATTATTAACACACCCAGTATCAATACTTCAATAAGAAACATTTGTCAAACCGCTAAATTACCCCTTACAGAACCCAAAAATCAACCCACTAATTTTAATACGTTCAATATCATACATCAAACTTGCCATACTAATTCGTGCCTAGCTCTTCTTGCCATACAATTTAAATTAAGTAAATTAACCGAAGCTATTGAAACCCGCTAGAATGGAAGATACTGGAGGGTGCCATGTAAGTTTTTCTGACCCTTACATTCCTCACTCAATACAAAAGTGCAAACCGACTATTTCATTCATGCATCATTGTGCGATAGTGCCAAACATTACAAAAACAAAGGTAGATAGACTATGCTTAGTTTCATTTGGCCTTTACTATATAAAATCTTACCACAAGATTAGCTAAAGATTTAGGACGTTTCAAGGACAGATTTTATTAGGAATTTTATATTTTTAATTAATTTTAAACTAATTTCAAAAAATTTACAATAATCACTACTTCTGGTGACCTAAGCTTTCATTGTGAAAGACTTTTATATCATTTTTTCTCCCACTTCTGGAAGTTCTGCCAAAAAATAATTCTTTTAATATCTTACTAACTTCCTAAAGTATCAAAAGCGTCCTCATATTCTTTATCTTCAATGAACGAATTGCTTCTATCTTGGTAACATCCTGA
This sequence comes from Trachelipus rathkii, assembly GCA_015478945.1. Lineage (NCBI taxonomy): Eukaryota > Metazoa > Arthropoda > Malacostraca > Isopoda > Trachelipodidae > Trachelipus > Trachelipus rathkii. Next base: position 26,126 of record JABUQX010006121.1, read on the forward strand.
AATGACTATGCATGAAAACCAAAGAAATGGGCTGCCACATTATCACAAACAAGTGTTTACTACGATGAATTGTCACAAGCATTTGACTTGGAAATTAGACTCTGATACAAAATGCATCTCGATTAGAATTTATTATTTCAAACTCAAGTCAAATCCATATTTATTCACAACAATTAAGAAAACCCAGGAGAAAAAGGTAAAGCTACAACTATATATAATAGGTTGCTTTTTAACAAACATAAATATTCGATTTAAGTGCAAAATGGGTGGCCCATTTTTAGTTGTCATTCAGTCACTTTCAATAGTTTCATTACATTTGAAAAAACCTTCCCAATATATATCTAATATTATATATAGATATATTATATATATTATATATTATATATATATATATTAATATTATATATATATTATATATAATAATATATATATATATAATCCTAACTCTTCTACTACTCTACAAAATATACCCGTCATTCATATTCAGGAATGTACTTTTGTTACCATTCATAATTCCATAATTCTAAAAACACACACACATGCCATAATCATGCAAGGCAACAAATTTTACTGTTTACACTATAATAGTGCCAATTTAGTTTCTCATTTTAAAGGCATACAAGTAAATTCAAATATATCAATGCCTAATGGTAATAAACATCTTCCACACTTTGGGAAATCGTACTTGGATAACTTTTTAAGGCTAATAATGTTACTGTGGCAACCAGTAACAATTGAAAGCTAGATTTTCTAAACACTGATAAAATCAGTTTTTCAAATGTAAGATAATTTGAACCATATAAAGCTTGCAATAATTACTCGTAAATCAATCAAAAAATTTTCATACAAATATGCCAAGTTGTTCTTTCAAATGACAAATAAGTCAACGTTTATTTTGGCATAATATACAAGCTTACATGTGAGTTACACAATATTGCTCGTTTTTCTTTCCAGTAAAATTTCATACCAAAGAACTTTAGCTGCAACTTATTCATTACCCTTTCAATTTCTTTATCCTGTCAGTTGCCAGTCATTGCACAATGATAAGATTTCACCCATCAGAATCTTTCTAAATCTGATACAATAAATTTCAAGCCTTAAATACATTATGGTTTAGAGAAAAAAAATTGGGTTCTAACATCGTTTGCAACAGTTGATGGATTAGGATAGTGTAAGAGTAGACTTGGTAGAACTTTAAACACACTTTTTATTTATCTATAATATATATATATATATATATATATAATATTTATTATATATATATAAAAAAATAGATTCCAGTTTAAAATAATGTAATAAATTCTATAATCAAATTGACCATATGGAGTATTTCAAACAAACGATTATGTAAAGTTACGGAAATTTTTCAATTATTTTTGGGGCAATTATAGTATAAACTGCAACAAAACCTAACTTTGCTAATGTTCATGAATTAAAGTGGGGAAAATTACATTATGCAAGGGAGTAGAGAAGACCTCAAAATGCTAAGAGTAATGAAAAAAAAATATGCAGGGGAAAAATCAAATGACTGAACAAACAGTTATATTAGAGATTGTAAAAAATTTGTCTACTTTTCTTAAATTAAAGTTTCATAGAAAGCCTAATTTTTGGTTGAAATTCTGCAAAATTTGGATACAAGTGGATTTAGAAGTTAAAATGTTTCAAGTATCATAAATCAATAAAATTTCGACCAAAAGGAATTTGTATAGCAACTTATATGAAAAGGCATCTTCTGTCCCAATATGCATTAAACAAAAAATTATCAGAATTGTCAACCTTTCCAAATTAATGAAAGTAATTTATATACATTTGTAAGAGATAAAGTGAAGGTATATGCCATTTAAAAATTTAAATTAAACTTCTCATTTGGAAGATTTTCCTTTCTTATGCTTGTTAGCCGAATACATAGACTTAAATCATACTTATATTCAAAGACTGAGCTTATACTATAAGTCACAAGCACTTAGTTGTTACACATTTGAAGGTGTCCCTTATATGAATTAACTCTTCAGTCTTTGTGGAATACTCTGCTGACTTTATTAAGGTGGTCAGAATTAGATTTCACAGTAAAAGTAGCTTTACTTTTCACTTTTTAAACTTAAATTTATACTAATATGGTAAGAATTTCTTTTTGCTTTTAATATAGTTTTCCAATAACTTATTTTATACTACAAATATAAAGTACTTATATTAACAGTTTAAAAAACTATAAGACCTTTTTAACAACTGCAAGATGTTCTATGGAAAAAGAGCCCCGAGCTGCAAGAATTTGGGTAGAGCTGGAGAAAATTTTTTTTTTTGGGGGGGTACAGATGAAGCCATACAATTTTAAAATGAGTAGCTTTCAAAGTGATGAAGCAGTGAAAAAATTTTTTCTTGCAAAAGTTAAATTAAAATTTATAACATTTTCTTTTAATGTAATGAGATGAAATATTCAAAGCATGTATAAATTAGTTGAGGGGAGAAGCACCTTTTAGATCATTTTGTATATTCCCCCTATTTTAAATTTTCTAGCAAAATATTTAAAAAATGAGTCTTTCCCAATTATGCATTCTGAAAATTTCATATTGATCAGGCAAACAGATCAAAAAAAAAAAAAAATTAAAAGGGATATATATGTTGTAGTTACTAAAATCAAAAGTTCAATCAGTTTTTAGATAATACCATCTTTGTATACTTCAAGCCTGAAGTCATTTCAATAAAGGGGTTTGGTCCACCACCCACAAATGTTAGGCACATGCTTTTTCAAATAAAAATAGAAGATTCTGAAAAATGCTAGATATGTTGCATCCATTTCCAATATATTTTCCATGATAATTATCTAGCAATAGCAAAATCAAGGGTGTATTCCAGGAGAACTGGAATAAATTTTAATTTAGGATTTTGAGCTTACCTATTGAATGTTTTTGCATATGTAGTAATCTTTTATTCTATCATGGGGTTGAAAATAGAGAATATTAAAATAAAAGGGTACCCTAAATTAACTCTTATTTGTATGCTATAGGAAGAATAAACGAGTGTAAATACATATTCAGTTAAACAATGTGATCCATCTGTCAATTTCATTCATCCACATGGTCCTGCAAATTCCTTTTCTTGGCCTTTAAATAGGGACATGCTGGATTCCTGAACAACATGTACTTGCAGTCCTTCCTGTGTCAACAACCACACTCACTGGATGAAATTACACTTTACAAGAATCTGCAATTAAATTTAACAAAACATTTCTCACAAGGTGCTAATGACTTGCCATAACTTAGGACATGTCTAAAGTGTTCAATTCAAATCTGATTTGAATTTATAGTATTTGTTTTTTTGTTGTTCAATGCACTCTGGCTTGGGATCCATTAAGACCCCCACAATCAGGGCTGGGAACTTGGAATAAATAACCTATATTCAGGCTTGGGAACCCGTCACAAAGAAACTCACCACCAGTGGCTAACTTACATGGCTATCGGACGTGACCTCTTGGTAATGGTTACTAGTTAAAGACTAGTGGCATATCTACCATGGACCAAAGCATGAACATGTGTATTTACTATATTTAAAACTGAAAAATTTTAACGTTCGACTCGTTTAATTAAGTAACCTTTTTCAATTTTTTGTTCATTCTAGGTTTTATGCATTTGATACTACTGTCTCATTTTCTAACCATTTACAATATTGAGTGATTTTCGAATAACGACTCGTCTATACACACCTTGGTTGTGCAGTTAGTTATCTTTCTAATATTTCAGTGATAACAACGTTTGTGATCACAGTATTCACCTCTGCAGCAATCTTTGGAGTATCAAATCTCTAATTTCTCATCACAACCAGTGTTAGGCAGGGTACATGAAAATTGCGCAAGTATAGGGTTAAACCTAACCAAACCTAAGATTAATGTAACCTAATATTAATGCGAGTCCAGAACCTTTTTAGTGAAGTATATATATTATATATATATAGTATATATAGTATATATATATATATATAATTACTATATTATATTAAATATATATAATATATAAAATATCATGATATAGAATATTATATAACCTATATGCTGTGTATACCGATTACATAGTATAGCAAAAATTTAAAATTTTCAAATCTGCAACTAGGTATATTAGATTTCCATAATCATTCCATAAAGTTATAAGAGGATACTGGTAAAGTGAAAGATTGCCATAGATCTGGCAGGCAGTGTCAAAGGCAGAAATTAAATGAAATCCTTTACCAAAATGTCATAAAACGCAGATAAAGAAATTCCATGTCACACTGTCAGAGAGGACCCAAGGGTTAGCAAAAGATGCACCCAAAATAAAGAAATGGAAAAAGTCTAAACACCTATTGGATGAATATGCGCAAGATTCTGACAATTTTCTTTAACAGATGAAAAAATCTTGTAACATGGAATAATGTAAAAAAATATGGATGTATGCTACATCTAACAAAGAAGAAGCAGTACCACATGTTCAAAGAGATCCAGCTGTGATGGTTCATTGGATCATTATGATGATGGGGTCAACTCCTTTGTGAAATAAAAAATTCCACTCACAAAACTCTGAACAAAATCTCCAGTCCCAAAAAACCAATGCAATAAAAATCAGCCATAAACCCACCAATAGGAAATTAAGCAACTTAAAAAGGATAAAACCCAATCAACCCCCCCCCCCTCCTCCTTTATTTGCTCCCTTAGGAGTACTTATATCAAAAGACCAGAATCAATATTCAACATTCACCTCAAACACCTGGGAATCGAAGCCCTAACAAAATATTTTACATTGCATGGCAAACCAACACCCTCCCACAATTCTGCAAACCAAACAAAAAAAATTCCTTACCAAATTAACCACAATATTTAAAGTACTTGAAAGGTTAATCCTAAATAGAAACTCCCCCATTTATCCCACTATCAGACTTGTAACTATAATTGATAATTACATTTATAGACAAACAAAATTTGGCCTTTTTTTTTTTAAATATTTTGAAGCAAAGTATTACCACTAAAAATTAATATATTTACTTATCTAAAAAAAAAAAAAAAAAAAAAAACTGAATAGCATTTTAGCTTTTTTTTTTTATGCTTCATTTACAAAGTATTTATTATTCAGAGTATATGCAGGGATTTTAATAAAAATCTCTAAGCAATTCTGTCAGACTCTTAGGCCATACCCATTTTTCTTCTTTTCTAAACCACTCAAAGCAAGTTTGAATTAATATGCTATAAATATCTAGCTTTACTAGACAATATTAAGCATCGCCTTTCATCAACCATTTCCACCTTGAGCAAGTTTCGCAAAAATGAAATCTGGATCTAGAATTTCATAGCATTACTTTAAAAAGTTCTCAATTTCTCAAATGTCTAAGAATCAGCCTTTGCAGGTCTTTGGAAATTTAGAACGCACAGTAACTGCAATTCCATACATTTCTGTAAGGAGGAAAACCTCCTAATAAATGTAAGGTGACATCAATTATTAAACCTCTCCACCAAAATGTCATAGGCCTACTTCAGGTATTTCTATAGCCAATGGTATGTATGGATGTTATAATTATGACTCAAACAATGAATACAAAATAAGCATAAATGTATTAAACAAGGCCTAATCTAGCTTGAAAGCACTTTTAAACAAAAAATTATATTTATACTTGTATTCCATAAACTTTTTTTTTGCAGCATCAAAAGATCATGTTGCCATTCGTGAGTACACCAGTTTTAAAAAGGTTGAGCTAGTTTAGCTAATTTTTATATTTTATAAGTCAAAATAAATAAAAACATATATGTATATATGTATATATATATATATATATATATATATATAAATATTTTGTATATAGATATATATATATATATATATATATATAATATTATATTATATATATATATATATGGTATTCTATATTTGATTAAAACATTATTTTCTGAAAAAAATTTCTAATTTCAAAAAAGATATTATGAGTTTTAAGAAAAGTTGTTAAGTTTTTAAGAAAATTCTTTAGTGGCAAGCTTCTGGCATAATTCCAGAAGCTTGCCACTGAAGAATTTTCTTAAACTTTTCTGAACTTAGAAATTTGTTTGAACTTAAATTTTTTTTTCAGAAATATGAACTGAATTCAAATATAGAACTTTCCATATTTTATATATATATATATATTATATTATATATTAATATTATATATATTATATATATATATATATATATATAAATATATATAATATTATATATATATAATATATATATATATTAAAGTGAAACTTTGATTAAACTGGGAAAATTGCAATTTGCTTATTCTGGCAACTCACTAGTTTCTTATAGTCTACTAATGCTCATATTTCCCAATACAATATTCAATGCAAACAGGTTAAAATATGCTTATTCCACTGTCATATTCACTCGCAAAACATTTTGCTTTTAACAGTTTTGTGAATTTTATAAAACTAATTAATAAAACTAACACAAAAATAATAAATATATATATATATATATATATATATATATATATATATATTATATATATATATATATATATATATATAATATATATATAATATATATATATATATATATATATATTAATACACATGTTAAAAGAAGTTAAAATAAAGCTTCTTAAACAGGGTTCACACTGAAATTTTGAATTTGATTTTCCCTGACCAAATCCGCAAATTTTTCCTGACCAGCGTGTTTCGCTTATTTTTTGCCGTATTAAAATTATTAATCATTATTGCAGCCTATTACTCAGCTTCATACAATAATTATTGAAAATTTAACTTTAGAAACTGTTAATCAACATGTATGAAATATAAAAATATATATATATATATATATATATATATATATATATATATATATATATATATATATTTTTAGTAATCAGCCTATACCTTCCCCATAGCCGTCCAACGCACTTTTTATTTTCAAAAAGTAAAGTTTTTATTTATACAAAAAGAAGAAATTAAAATCCTTACATTAATAGCCTGGATAATAGCTATGTTTAGGCCAGTAAATAGAGTATTGTGCACAACGTTTGGCCCCTTATTTAAAGAAAGAACTTAGATATGCTAGAGAGAGTGCAAGTAGAAGCAACAAGGATATCTGGGTTGAGGGTAAGAGCTATGAGGAGAGGCTGAAGGAGTTAGGAGTTTTCTGTAGAAAGGCGATTTCTCGAGGGGACATGATACAAAGTCTACCAAAATAATTTACATCTATTGATAATAACAGAGACCAAAAAAATTTTCATAGTAGAACATGCGACAGGTGACCAGGGGGCATAAGGGAAAATTAAGAAAGCATGCCATTTGATATAGAAGCATGCATTCAGTAATAGGGTGTTAAAATTTTTGGAATAGCTGCCAGAGGAGCAGTTGTTGAGTTGACTCGCAGCCAACATTAAGAAAGGGTTAGATTGTATATGGATAGGTTGGGTATCATATAATATTATTGACGAAGCCAAATTGGCGGGTTTTGTTATAGTATATGTATTGTTTAGATGGATGTTGACCATAAACTTAGTATTAATGCATTGTGCGATGCGTTTGGGTATCATATATATATACTGTTATATATTCATTGTTAATTAAATAGAAATAAAAATTGTTGGATTTGTTAGTTATAACCAAATTTGTGGATTTGCATGAGCATGTTTGGGCAGTGGGTTGACTGGGACAGTCTCGCATAGGCCCATGTGGCTTCTTACTGTTCTCTTATATTCTTAATGATCTTAAGCGTTCCACCTGTTGGATCACAAAAAGTTCTAAAATGGGGAGATTTAGGTTAACTTTTTCTTCTCGAGCATCTGAATTTTTGATGTTATAGCGTCTTCTTTTTGTCAAAGCTTTCAGTTTTAACATCTGTCTCTGCTCTTCAAGTTGGTAGGAATGGTATGGATACTTTTTCTTGTTTCAACCTTTTTATTTCTTTCTTCTTTTTGTTCTGTTTACTCTTTGAGATGTTCTTCATATCTCCTTTGGGCAGCTCTTACATTTGTCAACATTTTTGAGTGATAGGAACTTTATGAATACTTTCGATGAGATCTATAGCATCATGTGCACTGTTCTTGAAGAAATCAGACTATCTATTCTTTCAGATTCTCCACTAACATTTGCTTAATTTATAGAAACCCTCCTTCGCACTATTGCATTTTCCATAGAAAATATCAGTCCTTATTAATAATTTGCCACAATTCTACATAACATTGATTCCCAGGACTATAGATGAAAACTAATCAAGTCTGCTTAAAAAAGACAGTTCACCATCCAAAAAAATCGTGAATTGTTAGATTCGAAGGGTTGTAGAATTTGGAGCTTCACTGCCATAGTAGTGTATTATGCTTTTGCTTTCTAGAAAAATAGGGAGCAAGTCCATGGTTAATCACATACTTACATTTCATCGGCCCCATTTTAAAATTTGAAGCGACCGCACTATCTGGAAACATTAATTTAAATGTTTCCCCTATATCTGCACACGAATTTAAAGACTATCATCCACCACCTTTAATGCCCATAGTATTTCAGATCTTGTAACATCATCTTTAATGCAAAAAAAAATGAAACTGATTTTGGTTGGTAATTAATAGAATAATCAGGGTCATTTACAATCGGTTGAGTGTGATTAGAAGTTGATGGAATGGCATAAATTCAGTGCACACACTTTCATTAATATTTGTATTATCAGAACACATGATGAAAAAGTTTTTCAATGATGGTTGGTCCTGCTGAGTTTTGATTAAATTCAAATGAGTTTCCCCTCTTGCATGTAAAACTTCAGCTTGGCGTCCCATGTAAGATAGATCAAAGTTCTCTTTACATACTTTACAGTATGCCTTGGAACTATCAGGTCCTTTACCCAACCACCTGATAAACTGTGGTTTCAGTTTGACGTTCAACCACTGGTCGTTAAAGTTAAGTTTTTTTTGTTTGAAGTCATTGTATAAATAAATAATAAATACCTTCAACTGCACAAAAATCAAAATCACTTCGTCAAACCTCAAAAAAAAAAAAAAAAAAAAAACAAAAAAGGTATAAATAAATCCCTAAAAAGAAAAAGATATAAAAACAAATAAATTCATAAGTCATACAGTCTAAAACACATCCATGATAACAATCCACCTTCAATCGAAAGGCGATGAACTTGGAACAACCGTCTACGACAATAAATGGAAAGAATAGTACGGTAATAGTGAACTAAAAATAGAAAGAAAACAGGATAGAAGTAGATTTATGGAATGTCATTCCTCGCCATCCTTTTCATTCACTTATCAAATACATCTCTCTATTCCACAATTATACAGCCTAAGGAAAAAAATATATCAAGAAATATGCAACTTAGTCCATGGATCTTTCTTCATATGTTTTAAAATTTTAAAATTTCCCTGACTTTTTTGGAATTTCCCTGACTTTCAGCATATCTAAAAACGTTTCCTCTGACCAATTTTTTTTCCCCGACTTTCCAGAAAGTGTGAACCCAGCTAAACAGTATTATATATATATAATGTCTTGCTGCTAACAGGAGGGATCAGCGGATGTTCAGGCATCTCAATCGGGGACTTTGGTATTTGGGTGTCACAGGGTTCTCCGCCCCTCCCTTATGGGGTATGGAAAACATCCCCCCCCCCATCTGTTCCCCGTCGGCTCGAGCCCCCTAATGGGCTGATAATATATATATATATATATATATATATATATATATATATATATATATATATATATACTCAATCACCTCTTTAACTCAGTGCAAGTCACTATAATACAGACTCACGCAGCTTGTTTCAACATGCTCGTAATCTTTTTACTGGTCACAATCTTAAATTTTGCCTATATATATATATATATATATATATATTATATATATATATATATAATATATATTGGGCATAGATGTAGATTGTGGCCTATACTTAACTGGCATTGTCGAGCGTGTGGCTTGACTGGCTTACACGCTCACTCATGGCTGCAACGCATGGCTCATAGTTATATATATATATAATATATATATATAATATATATATATATATATATATACTATTATATATATATATTATATATATATGGGAAAGTTCTGATATTTGAATCAGTTCATATTTTTCTTGAAAAACAATTTTCTAAGTGTTCAAAGAAGAATTTTCAAGCGTCAGAAAAGTTAAGTTTATTTTTTTAAGAAAATCCTTTAGTGGCAAGCTTCTGGAATAATGCCAGAAGCTTGCCACTTAAGAATTTTCTTAAACTTAACTTTTCTGAACTTAGAATTTTTTTTTAGAAAATATGAACCGATTCAAATATAGAACAATACCTATATATTAATATATATATATTATCTAATATATAATATTATATATATATATATATATATATTTATATATAATATATATATATATATATATATATATATATTATATTGCGCACCTTATATGATTACAATAAAAGGACCATGGTTTCAGGTAAATTTTGAAAAATTTATGTAGATACGAATACGATATAACATGGTTTCAGGTAATTTTTGAATTATTTGTTACTTTAGGTTAGATTAGGTTAAGTTAAGTTAGGTTATCTTAAGTTAGGTTAGTTAACCTAAGTTAACAACTTAACCTAAACTAAAAAAATTAAAAATTTACCTGAAACCATGTTCTTTCTATCGTATTCGTATATACATAAATTTTTCAAAATTTACCTGAAAAGATGTTCCTCCTATCATAATCGTATTAGGTGCGGAATATATATATATATATATATATATATATATATATATATATATATTATATAATTATATATATATATATATATATATATATATATATATACAACCACAAGCCATGCGTTGCAGCTAGTCATTGCAGCCATGAGTGAGCGTGTAAGCCAGTCAAGCCACACACACGAAAACGCCAATTGAGTATAGGCCACAATCTACATCTATGCCTATATATTGTTTAGTTATTAAAAGAAAAAATTATTTTATTACTTTATTACAAAATTCATTTGCAAAAAATTTTTTTAAAATACGTAAACATAAATTTGGCCGAACAATCGAATTATTGATAATCGTTCAAAATTACCGATTATCGGAAAAAATTAATGAAATTGATATAAAAAATCAGAACAAAGCATCATTAGCGATTTCCCTAAAAAAAATGAGAAAATTAGCCGTTTAAAATTTTTGGAACGTTATTTTTTATATTTTAATTTAAAATAGATGCGTAAAATACACAAAAACCCGTAAAAAAAAAAAAAATTTAAAACCATTTCTGTAAATGAAATGTTTATAATTTTAATATACTATGTATGTGAACTCAAGTCAGTAATACTAAACAATTACCCAGTTCTGACAAACTATTACCATACATTTATACTTATTTTATATTTATAGTTAAGGATATAAAATAAAAACTAAACCATAACA